>JAOTQJ010139802.1:28891-38930 GCA_025642045.1 Solanum sejunctum | reverse complement strand
GGATTTTGGTTTCTGGTTTTTCTTCGTTTTGGTTTCTGGTTTTCAGTTTAAAAATGAAGAGGAAGAACGAGCCTTAAGATGAAAAATTGGGGGCGCGTGTACTCACGCGCCCGTTAATAATAATTTTTTTTATTTTTTTTTATTATTTTTTTATTATTATTATTATTTTTTTTTAAATAATGGTATAAAAATAATTGAAATAAAAATAAGACTCGATAATTAATTTGACACCGTGGAGGGTAAAAATTGGGTGTCAACACTCACTGTATGAGTTTTGCCTAAACTCAGCACTGAGGTTTGCCTCAACTTATTGAGATTTTCCTATATTCAATTGAACTTTGACCTATATCAACAAGGTTGATACAGGAGTAGCTGTAATACCATCTTTAACTACCCAACTTGTTAGTGATGTTGTCGGCTTTGGGGCTTAAGCTCATACAATTTAAAAATGCGTCAGTAATAGGTAATTAAGACCTGCTTTCTTATATCACCATCTCTTCTATTTGTCGATGTGAGACTCTTTATCTTAAGAAAGATTGTTATACAATCTTATAATAATAAATTTTGTTTGACTACGCTAAAGTATAAATGATGGAAAATAAATATCAAGCCAACCAATTGTGTGAGTACTGATGAATTTTATAGAAGGAAAAGAAACCTTGAAGTCACTTTCTGAGTATGCATATTCATAATTGATAATGTCGATAACAGAATTGGATCCCTAAGAAAGGAGTGGAACTCCCAGCAAAGAGAATATATAGCTCTCGTAGACTAAATACACTAAATTTCTTCTAGTGGAAAAATGACAACAAATGAAAAAGGCAATTGGTTGAAAGGTAGACATAAACAAACGTAAATGGTATGAGAATGATGTAACAATCCCTAATCCCTTCTATTTGGTTTGGAGTAGTTTTTGCAGACGATGTTGAGGAAAGACTGAGAAAAAGCTACAACAGAAGGTTTACAAGAGACTCTACTATTCGTATTCAACTTTAAGACAAATAGAGAAGACTTCATAGTAAATTTCAGTAACTTAAGTTTCAGGACCCTTCAGCTTATGAGAGGAGTCCATGACTCGTAAATTGTTTTACGACTCGTAGAGAGGGATTTCGTGATAAATTCTAGTGAAGTCCAACTTCAGATCCCCTTGTTCACGAAAGGCTATCTACGACTTGTAGAATGGTCTACGACTCATAAAAGAGGTCTCGTGCCAATTTTCAGTAGCTCAAATTTTTAGGACTTCAAGTCTTCAAGAGTGGTCTACGATTTGTAGAATGCTCTACGACTCATTGATGGTGTCTCATAGACCAAGACAATAATTTTTGTAACAATCAGGATGAATACTATGAAGTATTATCCGCTCTTGAGCCTAGCCCATCACAGATTTATCCCTTTGGGCTCACCCCAAAAGGCGACTCACAGAATATAGTTCAGTCATTTACTTATATACCCAGTATTTCTCTTGTGTTTTACTGATGTGGGACTTCTCATCTCAAGATAGGTTATTACATACACCCCCTCTACGGACTCAATATCCTCGCTAAGGTTTGACCTACCACATGAGATTTTCCTAGACTCAACACTGAGGTTTAACCCACCTCATTGGAATTTGCCTAAACTCAGTTGAACTCTAACCCACATCGACAAGGTTGACACAAAAGTTGCTCTGATACAATCTTTAATGACCTAGCTGAACACTATGAAGTATTTTCTGCTCTTGGCCTAGCCTATCTTGGATTTTTCCCTTTGGGCTCACCCCAAAAGGTGCGTCACAGAATATAGATCAAATATTTACTTATATGCCCAGTATCTCTCTTATGTTTTACTGATGTGGGACTTCTCATCTCAAGATGAGTTGTTACAGTTTTAAGTAAACACTTGGTCATTTTAGACTTGTATAAGGTCTTAAAACAAACCCTAACGGTATTCATTCTTTATTGCATACTGTGGGGAATTCTTGAGAGCATTGAAAGAGAAAGAAGAGCTAGGGTTTCCAATTTCACGTATGAGGATTGGCTAAGATTCAATTGTTTCTTATATTCTCAGGTATGCAAGGCTTACAAAAGTGTGAAATTTGTTACTTCACATGCCTCTTTCATCATTTTGAGTCAAGACTTGAAAAAGAGTTGAGATTTGAGAAATTCTACTACCCTAACTTTAAATCTTTACTTTCATCATGTAGTCTGATTACACTACATGAGATAATTTCTAAATTGCATGAGTGTTGATATGAGATTTACATATGTATTTCATACTTGATGGCATGAACCCTAAATTACATGATTTATGAAATTCCATGCATATCATTGAATGTTTGAGTTGATATAAATTGAGTATTTAGAGTTGAGTAATTTGAGTATGATTGAGTATGAGAAGCATATTGCATTAGGTCACATATATTACTACACATGAGTATCTTGCTTACACTATGTGATGAGTTAATTAAGTGAGTCCAAATAACCATTTAAGTTTGAGTTGAGTTAGATTGGTTGCATTGATTGATTTAGCTGATGAAAAACTAAGTTGAGCTAAGCATTAAGATTTGAGTTGATCTGATTGAGCATTGAGATTTGAGTTGATTAATTGAGTATCAAGGATTGAGTTAATTGAATAAGTTGAGCATGTTTTAGTGTTGGGAAGAGTATCGAGCATTAAGTGGGGAATGAGTAAACTTTTACTTTAATCCACAGAACTACATTGCCAGCGGAGGATAGTCATTACAGCTCATTCGGGCGACTCTTGTCCTGCAAGTGGACATTTGTTATGGACACAAGAGAGAGTTGATCACTCTTTTTCGTGGCAAGTTAAGGGCAGGCGTGGGAATGATGCCTCCTTCATTGTGCATCACCTAATTAAAGGTGGTAGGATGAGGATGTCATTTAATAGAAACTCCCAAGGAACATTATTTGAGCATGATATTTAAACTAAGTCTACTTCTGCTGAGTATATTTTCAGAATCATGTCTTTCACTAAACTTGCATGTGATGAGTTGAGACGAGTGAGTCAAGCCTTATTTCTTAAGCTATTTTACATATCAATTTATTTCATGTATTGACGTCTATTTGGGTCTGCATCATTTTGTGATGCAGATAAAAGTGATAGAGGATCTCAGACGCGTATCATTAAGGCCCGTATTTAGTACACTACCAGAGTTAATGAGCCCTTCTTGTTCTCCAGAGGAGCCCTTTATCGTCTGTTGATTTAATACTTTTCTTTACTTTCAGTTGGGGTGTTCATGGCCTGTCATGACACCATCTAGATTTGTAAAATAGAGGCTTTGTAAACATTGAGCAGAAGAGTATTTGAGTACTGGTGTATCTAGGCTTAATCTCTTTTGACACTATGATTCAACACAGTTAAGCATTTTATTTTTCTTTCTTGTATATGAGGACTTAATATTCTTGAGATATTCTTCCGTTGTTAAGTACGATAGGACGATGAGGCCATGTGGTTCTTTCAGGGGTTAGCAATAGTGTCTGAGTGCTGGCCACGCCAAGAGTACCCTCCTGGGGCGTAACAAATGACACAAAGAAAATTATCACAAAAACAACCAAAACCATGTGTAAAAACATATATAGTAGATTTGCAACTGTTATAAGAGATTACTAAATTGAAAATTAGAACTATTTATTGCAGATCTGAAAATTGGTGTTACATCTTACACAACACATGAAAATTAGTAATCTACAAATATTAACATTTCACTGGGAATTAAAATAAACATGTACAACACCTTGAAAAATTTCTAAGCTAAGATCCACAATGTTTTTTTGATGTGTATGGGATCATATCGAGTGGTTCTAACTTTGCATATAGGTTTAAGGCCAATTATTTAGGGGGATAATAAATTTGAGATGAATTAAGGTCACAAAAATGCCTTAGCACAAGTTTGAGCTAAAACTGTCCTTACCAATTGAGTCTTGATATGAGATTTTATGAAGATAATTAAGCGATCCAATAGCTTTTAAGTTGGAAGTTTTTAAGTTGTAAATGTATGTTAATGTCCTTTCCTAAGTATTTGAAGTGTAACAGATGTGGTTTAAGGTCATATGGAACCTCCAAAGTCAAGCTAAGTTTAAGAACATTTCTATAAGCTAAATTTCGGTATGAGTTCATATACGGGTCAATGGCCATATATCTCACCATATAAATAGTTACGTGGCCTATAAACTACTAAATTGCAGGTCTTTGAGTCTTCCTTCCTACGCCACCAATTTTTACTCATTTTGAGGTTGTAATAAAAAATTATGATCATTTTACTAATGTATATTTGCGCTCCACAATTCGGCGAGCTAAGTGGCAATTCGGCAACTCACTGAATGGATTCAGTGCATCGCCGATTGAGTCTACTGATCGGACCCAAAAAAAATATATAATTTTAGGCAATTTAATTGTCATGCCCTAGGAGGGTACCCAAGACATGGCCTACACCTAGAGACTATTGCTAGTCCCCAAGCGAACCACTTGGCCTCATTACAATCATTCAATTAATAAATCTACTAATCAGCAGAAGACATAAAAAATGTAAATAGGCACATCTATCTAATCTCAAATAATAATATAAATGAAAGGGTTGTGAAAAGAACTAGCTCACAATTTTAATAATGAGTATTTGACTCTAGTCTATGAAACATCTATCACCATCAGCTGATGCCAATGACATACCCATGGCTACCTCATTCAATAATAAGCTAATAAACATCTAACCTAAAGCAAGATAAAATAACATAATGAATCCTCCGGAGTATGGGAGGATGACCAATCAGCTGAATGTCCTAGATCCTCTATGGTGTGCCTATTGATGATCTCTAATCCCTCTATCTACATCACAAAATAATGCAACGGTGAATGGCATTAGTACATGGAATGTACAGTATATAAAATAGCTGAATGAAACCAAAAATAAGTAGAATAATATGAAACATCATTCAACGTAAAGGATAATAACAAATCAACATGTCAAATATCTATCTAAAGCAAGAATAAAGAGTAGACAAGTGACTCATCAACCTATCAAACTTCATAAATCAAATCACACTCATCTTAGAGGGACTCGTGTCAACTCGTCCCATCTCATCTCATCTCATCTTGACTCAGAGTACTTAGTTTGGGAACTTTTTGAGAGTTTCTCTTATCCAACAATAATCACTTATGAGCCAGTGATTGTATAACAATCTCACTGATGTTGCCATAACTATTCTGTACTTGTTAGGTAGGGAACAAATCCAAACCATAATGGTCAAGTCCAAATAGAGACAACAATCTTGTCATAACCTGGACATCGGGTATAGAAGTGACACGGCGAATTGGAACCCGAGGGTCCCCAAACAAGCCTTAAAGTACCAAAATCTACATCATCGATTCAGAAGCACATTCAAAAGTAACACATAATTCTAAGGGACAGAAAAATAGGACTCATGCTATAGGGGAATCCTATGGAAAGGGAATAGAATGAATTCACATAGCACATAACACATAATGACTAAGGGGCAGGTAAGTATGGCTCATGCTATGGGGGCAATTTGGGACTTGGGATCTTTCCACAATATAACATAAGATCATCTTATAACAACATAATCCATAAGTAGCCATGATCAAAAATCCTATATAACACTTAGCATAAAATGAAAATAGTACACAAGATGTCCAATGATGCATCTACATAAGATAGGTCAGGGGCCAAGACATACCTCGGACTCACCCTTAAAGTAAATAAAGTAGAAAAGAAGAACATAGGAACAACGATGAAACCCAAGTTAGATGTCATACGATTCATGAATGGGCTCCTTGGTCCCTACATGGTGAGATCATATAGGTAAAAATATACATTAGTACACTTGAATGTACTAAGTATGTGAGATGCAATGAATGTAACTTACCAAACCTACATTCAATATTAGATGGCAATGGTATATAATATAGAAAAGACCATATATCATGAGAATAGTATAAAATATTCTATGAAATGAATGATTCAATATGAGATGGCAAGGGTATATAATATAGAAAAGACCATATACCAAATTCATCCAAACCATTCAGTATGCTCAAAATCAAAGCCGATGTAAGTCGATCCTTCAAAGTTTGGAAATTACACTCACATTCATCCGACCATAAGAAATTAGCCTTCGTTTGAGTTAATTTAGTTAATGGAGATGCAATAGACGAGAAACCCTCAATGAACCTTTTATAATAACCCGCTAACCCAAGAAAGCATCGAATGTCTGAAGGAGTCAATAGTCTATGCCAATTCTTCACCACCACAGTCTTCTTCGGATCCACCTTTATACTATCATCGGATACCACATGACCCAGAAAAATAACTTCACCCAACAAAAACTCACATTTGCTAAATTTGGCATACAACTTCTCTCTCAAGGTTTGCAAAACCAACCTCAAATGATCCATATGCTCCCGCTCACTCAGGGAATAAATGTGGATATCATCAATAAAGACAACCACAAAGCTATCAAGGAATGGCTTGAACACTTGATTAATGATACCCATAAATATGGCTAAAGCATTAGTTAGGCCAAACGATATCACCACAAACTAAAAATGACAATACCTTGTCTAAAAGGCTGTCTTAGTTATATCACACTCTCTGACCTTCAACTGATGATGCCCAGAACAGAGATCAATCTTCAAAAAATGAGTAGCCCCTTGAAGTTGGTCAAACAAGTCATCGATCTTAGGCAACGGATACTTATTCTTAATGGTCACCTTATTCAATTACCTCTAATCGATACACATCCGAAAAAATCCATCTTTCAACCTTACAAATAACACCATAGCACCCCATAGAGATCTACTTGTAATGATAAAACCTTTTCCAAAATATTTTAACTGATCCTTCAAATTTTTTAACTTAGCTGGTGCCATACGATAGGGAGGAATAGAAAAAGGTTGAGTATCCAGTAGAAGATCTATGCCAAAGTCGACTTCCATTTTGGGAGGAATACTGGGCAAGTCTTTGAGGAACATGTTCGAAAACTCATTCACCACTAGAATCGACTCAAGAGTAGGCGATTCAGACACCACATCTTTGACTATCACAATATGATAAATGCACCCCTTAGAGATCATCTTCCAAGACTTGAGGTAGGAAATAAACATACCCTTAATAGCGGAGTCACTACCCTTCCATTTAAGAACGAGCTCAGCAGGAGGTTAGAACTTGACCTTCCAGGTTCTACAATCTATAGAGGCATATGATGCATGCAACCAATCTATCCCAAGAATCAGATCAAAATCATACATTTCAAGTTCCACAAGATCACATGGAAACACCTTATGCAACACAAAAATATGACAACCACGATAAACCCTATGTGCAATAATAAATTCACCACAAGAGTACAAACTGAGAAATGATCCCTCAAAATTTTTGGACTCAAGCCAAACTTAACAACCAATATAGGAGTCATAAAAGACAACTTTGTACCCTGATCAAGCAAAGCATAAGTATTAAAATCAAAGATTTTTAACATATCGGTAACAACATCTGGGCCTCCTCAACTTCTTGACGTGTACGGAGAGAATAAAACCTGTTGTTTCTTAGAGTCCCACCTTTAGGAGCTCTTGGTTTGCTTGGAGCACCCCGAGCTGCCTGACCTTGAACTCTCTAAGCAACCTTAGGACAAACAGAAATTTTGTGGCCCTTGTCACCATGCCCAAAGTAGGAGCCCAAATTGCTCCAACACTTACTTGTATGGTGCTTCCCATACTTGTCACACAAAGGATATCCCTAACCCCCTCCAACCGATGCCTTAGGGAGAGGCACCCTAGTATTACCAACCCAAGCACCTAAACCTTGGCCCTGTTGGAAGCGACCAAAACCACCACCCTGAGAGCTAGAGAACCCACCATTAAAATAGGCCATCTTAGGATCATGCACCTTCTTTTCTTTGAGTTTCTCTCCTTTAATCTGTTCGGCATACACCATGAATCTAGAAATATCCATATCTCAGATGAGCATAGCGGTGCGACATTCCTTTACAAGTGAGTCAGAGATGCCAAAAATGAACTTGTGCATTCTAGCATGAGAATCAGCCACAAATACCCGAGCATACTTGGAGAGCTTGATGAACTTGACGGAAATAATACCTCACACTTATATTCCCTTGCTTGAGGTTTATAAATTAAATCATCTTGGGTTCCTTAAGCTCAAGTGGGAAGAAATAAAATCTAGAAAGGCAAACTTGAACTCCTTCCAATTAACAACATCACCATAAACTCTCTCTATAGACCACTGATTATACCACATCTGTTCTACATCCTTTAACTGGTAGGCAGCCAGTTTATCCCTTTCCTCAGAAGTGACATCCATGACATTCAATGCTTAGGTGAGCTCGTCAATGAACTCCTGAGCATCCTTGTCAGCCTTAGACCCAAAGAACTATGGAGGATTCATCCAGGTGAAATCTCTCTCTCTAGAAGCCAGAGTAAGATCCCGAGGAAGATTGGTCTGTCTAGTTTGAGTAGTCACCACCTGGGCAAGTATAAAGCTGTCCAGAATTCACCATTAGAGATAGGCTCATCCATAGGCCATTGTGGTGCTTGGCCGTCATTAATTAGAGTCGATCTTGGTAGGTGAGGTCTTCCACGAGGCATTCTCTAAAACGAAGTAAAGATACCATCAAAATCAAGAAACAAAACATACTATTCATAGCATGACATAAGACATGAAGAAGTGAGACAATTCCTAGAACGTCGTCATAGCCTCCTACTCAAAGGCATGGTGTACTTCACACCTATGAATAGGAATCTACTTGGCGCGACATGTTGGACTGCGAGGAATATTGACAAACCAAGGTCCCTGATACCATCTCTATCAAGACCAAGACCTAAGGTCTAGAAGTGACACGACAAATGGGAACCTGAAGTCCCTAAACAAGCCTCAAAGTACAAAAATCCACATCATCAATTTGGAAGCTCATTCAAAATTAACACATAATTATAAGGGACAGAAAAGTAGGACTCACGCTATGGGGGTATCTCAGGGAAAGGGATCAGCATGAACTCATTAGCATATAACACATAATGACTAAGGGGTGGGTAAGTATGACTCACGCTTTGGGGGCAATTTGGGACATAGGATCTTTCCACAACATAACATAAGATCATCTTATAATAACATAATCCTAAGTACCCATGATTAAAAAATCCCATACAACAATTAGCATAAAACAAAAAGAGTACATAAGATATCCAATGATGCCTCTACATAAGATAGGTCGGGGGCCAAGACATACCCCAGGCGCACCCTCAAAGTAAATAAACTAAAAAAGAACCACATAGGTAGAAAAGGTGTTGGTTGGTCCTAGGAAGATAGGATTCACCATAACAACCTAATCTAGACGTCGTAATGTGGATGAATGGGCTCCTCTGTTCCTACATAGTGAGATCATATAGGCAAAAATAAGTGTTAGTACATTTGGATATACTAAATATATGGGATGCAATGCATGTAACTTACTAAACCTACATTTAATGTTAGATAACAAGGGCACACAATATAAAAAAGACCATATATCAAGAGAGTAGTATAAAATATGTTATGAAACCAATGATGCATCAAATACAATGCTCAGATATAGTGGGGATGTGACCTCAATCGACATAAGTAACACCAAATGAGCTATTACTTGGAATCCTGATGAAATCTCCTCATTGATAAAGAGGTGGTTTAATTGCCAAAGGTAAACCATACTTCACCTTACGGGCACCCCCATTTCGTACGAAGCAACCTTTGTTACGGGCAACCCCATTTCGGGTAGGATTTTCACATATACCATATCATATTATGTCACATAGTTTCTCCTTCTTACAAGCAACCCCATTTCGGAGGCAACTTTCCTTACAAGCACTCCTATTTCATAAAGGAACCTATGCTAGGCACATAGTTCGAGGAAAGAGAGCAAAACCCTCATTCCATCGATGCTAAGTTATCATCCCACAAGAATACTTGTAATATACATAGTTATACATACTTTCAAAGAGATTCAAGTCTTGCCAGACATTTCAATGCACAATTGGG
>JAOTQJ010139802.1:0-28791 GCA_025642045.1 Solanum sejunctum | reverse complement strand
CTTAAAATTCAAACCTTTATAATAATTGATACTTAGGCTCAAATGCCAAAATCATAATTTCATATTCACAATACTCATGCATAGGTATAGCCCATTCATAGGTAAACCATACTTCACATTACGGGCACACCCATTACGTATGAAGCAACTTGTCTTATGCAATCCCCTATTTTGGATAGGATTTTTTCCATATAGCATATCATATCATGTCACATAGTTTTTTTTTCTTTACGAGCAATCCCATTTTGGAGGGAACTTTCCCTACGGGAATTCCCATTTCAGAAAGGAACCTATTCTAGGCACATAGTTCAAGGAAAGAGAGTGGAACCCTCATCCTATTGGTGATATCATGTCACATAGTTTCTTTTCTTTATGGGCAATCCCATTTCGGAGGCAACTTTTCTTATTGAAATTTCCATTTCGAAAAGGAACCTATTCTAGGCACATAGTTCAGGGAAAGAGAGTGGAACCCTCATCCTATTGGTCCTAAGTCGTCATCCTATAAGAATACTATAATATATGTAGTTATACATACTTTCAAAGAGATACAAGTCTTGCCAGACATTTCAATGCACAATTGGGCTTAAAATTCAAACCTTTATAATAATTGATACTTAGGCTCAAATGCCAAAATCATAATTTCATATTCACAATACTCACGCATAGGTATAGCCCATTCATATACAAAATGGTGTAAGCACTCAAAATGCTCAAAGAGCCAAAATCATAGACATATATATAATCACATTCTTGTGATAACCAATATCTTATCAAAATCATATAATTAAACATAATTGGGCTTATCCCACTTCACAATTTTCATAATAATCCAATGTCATGAGCGCAAATACTGTGAATGATGTGAGGAAGGCATGGGTAACTAAAATTCAATCTAAATTCATCAATATAATATGAAATTCAAGTTAAAACATAATTAAATCCACATTTAAAATCATAATATAATCACTCACCCATAAACAAGCCTTAAAAAGGGAAATGCACATTCATAATTTCATAAACTAATCGTAATTCATCCTTTTGTAACTTAAATCAACCTAAAATAGATAGATAAAAACAACCCATACTTTATTTGGATTTAAGGAATCATAATATTTAAAACCCCAATTTAAAGTAAACTAAGAATTCATGAAAGTTGCTTGAAAATAGTTTGGGTCTCCTTGATTGAAAGGAATCAAGGATCAAAACCTACATAGCTTCACCAAGATGAAGAAAACCCTAAAGAATTCGAACAAGAATTGAGTTCCCTTGCTCTCAAGTTGAAAATTCACAAGAGTTCCTTTGAGAGAGTTTAAAATGTAATGAGTGAGTTTTTGAATGTTTGAAATAAGGTTTAGGAATTTAGATGGTCATTGGATAGCATAGGAATTCCTAAAAGACCAATAGAATTAACCGAATTTATTAGAACACCGTCAATAAAACGGAGCGAAAAGTTTCTCGTGGCCACTATACTTGAGGCTATACAACTCATGTGGCACTCCACCATTCATGTGGAGTGCCCGTGAGCCAATACTAAGACAACTTTCTATAAATGGGAGCCATGGCCTAACACTTAGAATTTTTTAGCACACATGCACTACATGGTGGCCACAAGGCCCATGAGCCAAACACGATTCATGGGGATGGGCATGGCACCAACCTTAGCCAAACAACTTCCCACGCAAACTTTGAAGACCCCACGGCCGCCCATACACCCTGTCACCCTCACCATAGTTCTTGTGGTGAGCCGTGGTGCCATACTTGGCCAAAAATAACAACTCCACACCAAGATTGAACCACACTTAGGATTTTCTCCATCCTTGAAGGCCATATGGCTAGTACCATTGGTCATACCTCAATACTTAGGCCACAAATGGACATTTCAGGCCTAAGACAATCCCCATGGTTAGTGTAAAGCCACACGACCCATATAGTTGCCTGTGTGGCAACACAACACATGAGGCTTTACAAAAACTAGGCATAACTTCCTCATCCGAACTCTAAATGAGGTGAAACTAAGTATGTTGGAAAGCTAATTCAAAGACCTTTAATTTGATAGTCGTGGGCCACCCAGTTCATTTTATGTTAAGAGATATTCCCATATAAAGTTGACCTCTCAATCGATACTTGTGACAAACTTAGTCGATGGAATTCCTTTGAACTTGGCTTGATGTAGGGGACTTATAATAACCTTAAAATATATAATTGAGTTTGAATTGAAAGATTGAAAGATAACTTAGCTTGAGTTTGAAGATTCCATTTTAATCTCACAAAAAGTTTGGGGTATTATACCGGGTCATTACATCATCTCCCCCTTGGGAATATTCATCCCCGAATATGCAAGAACAAGGCTTCAAAGGCTTAAATTAGAAAATGAAACTTCCAAACACAAGATCGCATGCATAATTCACCATTCGAAAATCATAAAGTCATTAAAACTCATGTCGAAATGTAATAAATCATTCAAAACATCATAAGAATCATTTTAATGCACATGTAAGCATGTTATGCCATGAGACTCAAGAATGAAAGGATAGGGACCAATTAGGAAAGAAAGAACCTAATACCTTAGGCTTGAGTAGTTTGGAAGAAATGGGGATATCATTTCATCATGTCTAACTCCGCCTCCCACGTAACACCCTCCATATGTTGATTCCTCTAAAGCACCTTCATCGAAGATAAAGACTTTTTACGAAACCTTTTTACTTGTTTATCAAAAATCAACACCAGTACCTCCTCATAGGGCAAGTTCTCCTCTACCTTATACCTTCCAAAGACACAATAGTGCTAGGATTGCCAACCATCTTCCTCAACATTAACACATGGAAGACCGGGTGAATAGAACTCAAATCCAAGGTAACTGCCCCCTATATGCACATTCCCAATCCTTATAATAACCTCATAAGGTCCTACATACCAGGGACTTAGCTTGCCCTTTTTTTCAAAATGCATCATTCCCTTCGTAGGTGAGACAAACACCGAACCGCCCATACACCCTGTCACCCTCACCATAGTTCTTGTGGTGAGTCGTGGTGCCATACATGGCCAAACATAATTCCTCCACCCCAAGATTGAACCACACTTAGGATTTTCTCCATCCTTGAAGGCCATATGTTTAGTACCACTAGTTGTACCCCAATACTTAGGCCAAAGATGGTCATTTCAGGCCCAAGGCCATCCCGATGGTTCATGTAAAGCCACATGGCCTATATAGGTGCCCATGTGGAAACACAACATAGGAGGCTTTATGAAAATAGGCATAACTTACTCATCCGAACTCCAAATGAAGTGAAATCAAGTGCGTTTTCCAAGAGCTTTAATTTGGCAAGTCATAGGCCACCCAGTTCATTTTGTGTTAAGAGGTATTCCCAATTAAAGTTGACCCTTCAATTGGTACTTGTGACAAACTTATCTAACGAGATTCCTTTAAACTTGGCTTGATGTAGGGGATCCATGATGACCCTAAAACATATAAATGAGTTTGAGTTGAAAGCTGGCAAGAGAACTTTGTTTGAGTTTGAAGCTTCCATTTTAATCTCACAAAACATTGGGGTATTACACGGGGTCATTACAAATCTATAAGTCCTTTATTGATTTCAAGGACTTCTAATCAGAAGGAACCTCAACATAATGTGATGTGATGGTCCTAATCCTCACCTACACTTGGATACGTAGTTTGATGAGTGCGAGTTGGATTAACTATTACTTTTTTGGTGCTCGATACTCCTCCTATAACCTAATACTCATAAAATAGTCCATCCAATGAAACTATCTCAATCAAATCATCTCAATCAACCTTGTAGAGGCACTATATTTCAATCAGTCTCATAGAGACTCTAATCGTCTCATCAATCAACATCTCAATCAATAGCTCAAGGCTTAGAATAAACATTAGGGAACAATCAAATAGACAATTCATTAGAGTTCATTTGGGAAGACTCATGGGATTATCAAGTTCTATTGATTTGTCATCATCCTCACATCTCAATCACAATTAAAATTTGACATTCTCAGTCAAGGCTCTAGACTCAATTTCTATATTCATTCATACATGCTTTCAAAATTTAACATATATCATTCTACAATATCTCATGAAAATTTTTAATTCAAGAATGATAAGATTATGATGATCATTAGCATAAGAAAATATATGTAATTTACATAATTTTTCAAGAAAATAATCAAGAATCATGTACGTAGACTCATGAACTGTCAACTCTCTTCTAAGACCATCTATGGGGAACATGAGAGAATAATCTCACGCTTTTGGCTTATCGTTACATACCTGGAATGAAACTATACCAACCAACATTCAAGAATTTCCTTGAATTCTTCAATCTTAAGCTTCCGTCTTCTTTCCTCTCAAGCTCTAGTCCTTAAGATACTTAGAAAAGGATTTAGAATAGGGTTTAAGACCCTATTTATGTATCAAAATGATCAAATTTGATCATTTTTTGAGTTTAGGAGAGGTCAGGAAATGACCAGAATGTCTATAAAAATAAAAGAAAACTTTTCACTCAGAAAATGTTTAGTCCGCATCACGAACTGGGCACTTACATGTACATTTTTTTTCCCAAAAATTTTCTAAAAGAGTTTTCTATTCCCGCAAAAAAAATTAAAAATAAATATAAGGCATGTCCACATCCCAAGCGCATTGCTCCTTGGGCATGCACAGCTACAGAAAATCATTTTGGATTGAAAAACTATTTTTCTATCCAATTGCCCTAAAATTCAAACGAGACCATTTTCCCACTTCGTTTTCCATTCAGATTGCATATTCAATCTCAAATTTGCAAAAGGAATATGAGAAGATGCTTATGCACATATCTCTATTCTAGGAGTTGAATATGGTGATTTATTGGGATAATGTTCTGGCTGTTATAGGTGGTGATTCATTAGGGCAATTATGGGTTGTTTCATTAGGAAAATATAGTGATTCGTGTGTTTATTATGTATCTTTTATGGTGATTCATTAAATTTTTTTGATGATTCATTTCAAAATTATGAGTTGTTTATAAAAGTTTTACGGTGATTCATTAAATATGGTGATTCATTGGAACATAATGCTAACTCATATATGTTGATGATTCATTGGCACAGTATAAGTTGAATAAAGTGAATTATTGGGACAGTATTATGGCATGTATAGGTTGATAATTCATTGGGGTAGTATAGGTTGATTGATTAATTTATATCTTCGGATGCTAACTTTTTCGAGTAATAAAGAATTCATGTATCTAGTGTTTTTTCTTCAATAGTGGATTGTTATCTTAAAATTGTTATTTGGAATATATGATACATAGTTTTTTTTTTAAAATTGATAACATTCAACATATTTTTTCTCATTTTTTTGTTTATTGTAGTGTTCCTTTTTGTTACAGGTTGAAGATCTATAAATTTTGAATTTTTAAAATGTATTATTGCCTTTTTGTTAGGGATTTGAATAGAATTTGTTTAGCAAATTTTAAGGGATTGGAATATGATGCTATGCTACTGTCACGACCCGAACCTAGGGCCTGGACATGACCAGTGTATGGGGAACCCAAACAAGCCTCTTAGCATATTAATTTACATCTTTGGTTACAGAAGCAAGAATAAACAACAAGAGAAAACATAAACAGGGGAATTTAGGACTAAGAGTGAGAAAATTTAATACTTAGACAACATAAATGAGTCAAGCTCAAGTATAATACATAACTTGTCCAACAACACCTCTGGACATAGAACTTAGTGGGGACCAAGAAAAGCAACCAGTCTCACCCTCATAGTCATACGTTTCTAGCATAAGAAGAGTCAATACATAACATAAATCAAGAGATGTATGTCCTTGGAGTTAAGGACTCACTAACTTGCTATGAGGGAAATCGTACTAGCTATGTGGAGGAGGAGAATGGTCAAGTGCAGCTCCAATTCCTACATGGTAACATCATGCAGGCATAGAGTATGCACTAGCACGTTTGAATGTACTAAGTATGTAGAATTCAATGCAACAAGAGATAAGCAACATAATTGAAATGTATAAACATAGGCTATGAATAAATCTCTAGCAATATGGCATGCATGGGTGTTGCTTGGTGTTGATCATGATTACATAGAATGTAATACATGTACAAGAAGATACCATCATCATAGAATTCATAGTCTATTGAGGTACCAACCACTCAATTGGTTGGTAGATCGTCTCATCCTACCACCCCATGGTGATTGAAGTACTAACCCCTCAACCCTGTTATTAAGGTACAAACCCATTAATTGGTTGGTGGATCATCACACTCTACCACCTATGGTGATTGAGATACCAACCCCTTAGTCTGGTTGTCAAGATACAAATCTCTCGACATAGTTATCAAGGTACAAATCCGTCGACATGGTTACCAGGGCTCACAACCCCGCAAGTGGGGCATGGTCAATTACCAACATGATATAGGAGAATATCATATATATGCATTCTTTTCATCATCATAAAGTCATTTAACTCATAAGACATGCATTGGACCTCCAATTCCTCAAGAAAACATAACCAGATAATTTATCAAACACTTGGCAGGTGTGTAATGCTAGTATAAAATCATGCAATTCAAGAGTGAAATCATGTAAGAAACTTGAAGTAAATCATCCTACCAACACTTAGTAATACCCTCATGCAATATACATTCAAATCCATCATCAAATCTCATAATAGACCACTGTTTAATACGCCAAAACAGGCATAGTCACAATAGACAAACCATCTCATAGTATATTCTTCAAATAGGTAGACATGTGTTTCCAATCAACATTTCATAAAAGCCCAACGTAATTTGTAATCGTAATTCATAATAAGTAATACTCATAATTAATACAACTTGGAAACATGCAATTTTCATAAAAAGAAAGGGTTGAACTCCATAGGTGAACGGTACCCATGGATGAAACCCACGTACCTTAGACCATGAATTTCTTGAAATTGAGTTGAGAAAGACTTGAAACTTGGAATGGGGTATTGAAATCCACAACTTGTTCTTGAGTTTCCTTGAACGCTTATTGGGGTTTGGTAGAAGCTCTTTGGAGAATTTGAGAGTGTATTCCAATTGGGAGGAGTGAATTTGATCTTTAGGAGTAGGGATTAGGTCTTTAGGAAGTGTTAGGATAGTGGAAATCCCCAAAAGACCAATAGAAATAACTAAATTTACGGAATGCCATTTTTGAAATGAAATTTTACAAAAACTCGTATATACCCTAGCACATACGAGTTCTACAAAAATGGGTATAACATATTCATCAAAAGTCTAAATAAGGTGAAACTAAGTGGTTGGAAAGGCAATTCAAATAGCTTTAATTTGATATGTCGTGGGCCAACCAGTTTATTGTTTGCTCAGAGATATGCCCCTTTAAAGTTGACCCTCCTATTGGTACTTGTGCAAAACTTAGCCAACGAAAATTCCTTTGAACTTAGCTTGATGTAGGGGACCCACGTTGGTCTTAAACAACATGAATAAGCTTGACTTAGATTTGATGAGAGCTTGAAGCTTGAATGAGTTTCTTGAGCTCTGAAATGAGTTTGGAACACTTGAATTTGGATGAAATATTAGTCTAAGTGTTTGAGAAAGTATTGAGAAATGTGTTGTATGATATGAAGGTGAAATATAACTAAGCATAGGTATTTTCACGTATGGGAAGTCTTAGGCCCAAGTCCCAAAAGCCTTGGATGGAACCGCAAAACTGAGCACAATAATGCATAGACGCGCACCCTTGGCGTGAAACCTCTCTAGAAATTTGCAAACCTTGGATGTTCGAATTTTGATACGGTTGCTCTAAAATTCGAGTTAGACCTATTTCCTACTCAATTTTACTCCTTGAACAAGAATATGAAGTTGGATTCTCAAAATCATGCACGGATATTAAGATAGTTGAAAATTACGATTCCAGGCACTTCCCAAGCACATTTCGGACACTTTTTGGGGTCATTTCAACATATTACCCTTGGAAAAATACGTCCCCAAATGTCAAAGAAATATACATAAGAAGAGTAATGATGAAGAGATCAACCCCAACAAGAATTCAACAATATGCTTAGACACCATTTTGTAAAATTCAACATAAGTGTCAAAATCATCATGAACTTATCGACATAAACATGAATGCATGCAAATGACATAGGGTTGAAACATAAGATTTGAGATCATAAAAAGGACTTGATTTGTTATCATAGCTACGATTCTTCCAAATGGCCCTGACAAACACTACAACCTTATTAATCAACTCTTCCACCCTTCCATCCAATACCTCCACCGGGACCTTCTCCTAAGCCAACTTATCCTCCATAACACCCACAATCTCAATGAGTTCTATAACACTAGAGTCACCAACACTTTCCCTCAACCTAGAAGCATAAAGAATCGGACGAACCATATCCATATCCATAGGCAATTTTCATTCACATGCAACCTTACCAACCCTCCTCAATACTCTATAAGAACCTACAAACCCTAATATCAATCCCCTTTCTTGCCAAACCGGACCACACCCTGCATCGATGGAACTTCCAAATGAAGCCAATCATCAATACAAGCACATATAGCCTAACTTAGTATTCTAATGATACCATCACCCACCTTGGGAGAAAACCTCCACTTTCCCACCTTATACCAAAGCATTTAATTCTAGCAAGGGGGGTTCAATATCTTGCCTTCACATCTTCGAATAAAAACGATCTAGAACCATTAGCCAACCTCTTCCAACCTAACTCCTAATCTAGCCAACTGATAAACCTCACTAGCCACCTCCTTAACACCATCACCTACATAAGCTAGGCTGCCCATAAACACCTAATCAAAGCATCGGCCATAATTTAACATCACCGGGATGATAATGCATACTCATATCATAATACTAAAGAAGTTCTAACCACTTTGGCTCGAGTTAAAATCCTTTGAATGAACATATATTGGAGACACTCATCATCAGTAGACATATCAACAATTCATCTCCTACCAAAATGATGCCAAATTTTCAAAGCAAATACCACGGCGATCAATTCTTATCCACCTTCGTCTTCTAAGGATTCACCTTGATACCATCCCCTGACAACACATAACTTAGGAAGGTAACCTCTTGCAACCAAACCCACATTCCTCCTATTTAGCATACAACCTTTCTCCCTAAACTTTGTAGTACTACTCTCAAATGACTCATATGCCCCTCCTCACTTTGGGAGACAAACCAACCTATCATCAACAAAAACCACCATAAACATAATAAGGTAGGGACTAAAGATCCTATTCATGAGACTTATAGAAATAGTCAACACAGAGGCAAACCAAAGGAAACTACCCCAATTCAAAATATCAAAAAGGACATTCAAGAACTCATTGATCACCAAGAATATCTCAATAGAAAATAACATAAGTTCAACACCCCTATCTCTCCCAAGATGATAAATACAACCCTTAGGGATCAATTGTACCTTAAGACAAGAGATGGACCTATCTCTTCACTACCACTCTAGGCAGCTTATTAAAGAATTAAAATCTAACTCAACAGTTCCTACAAATAATGGAGAATTATTATGCATGCAACTAATACACCTTAAGTATGATATCAAAATCCACCACATCTAATTCAAACATAATCACAAGGCTAGTCATAAAGAAATAGCGTCGTTGAAAAGACCCCAAAAAGTGTCTGAAAATGTGCCTTGAAATGCCCAAAATTTTAAATTCAATATATCTCAAAATCCATGCGCAATATAAAACATCCGACTTCATATTCTTGTTTAGGAGGTCAAAATTAAGGAAAAAAGGTCTAAAACCAATTTAAACCAATTTAAGAGCGAAAGATTAGCAATTACGAGTTCCGAAAATATAAATTCCAGAGAGTTATGCGTGTCCCTTCCGCGACATGCACTAGTACATTTTGGTGACTATTTTTTTTCTTCGTCCAATATTTTCTAAGTGTTAGGACTAACTAATTTCACCCTCAAATCATCCTAAATATTTCCCAATAATCACTAAACCACTTAGCCAAATTTTCACTCCCAAATTCAAGTCCCAAACCGTCATCCCAAGCTAAGGTTCTCCTTGAAGGTTCTTCTTTGAGCTTCAAATCTCCATCTCCAATCTTCACCAAGTTCATCTCTAAACTAAGGTATATGGGTTTCTTTCATGGGTTCCTTTCACTCATGATATCCAAGCCTCTTTTTACTCAAATTGCATAGTTTAAAGTTGATTTACAAATGAGTCTTGATTATTATGAAATTTACTTCACACTCTCTTAAAGCTATGTGAAAGTATGACTATTTTGATATGTTTTGAGCTAAAAATCTTTGATCTATTATAAGATTTGAGAAGGAATTTTGATGTATATTGCTTGAGGGTGTTGTAAGGTATTGGTTGAAGGTTTTATGATGGATTTTCTTACATGATTTCATCTCTATATTTCATGGTTTATACTAGCATTACACATCCTCTAAGTGTTTGATAAAATGTCTGGATGTGGTTTGTTAAGGAGTTGAAGGTCCAAAGCATGAGATATGATGTGATTGACTATATGATTATGTAATGAGCTTATGTATATGATATATTCTGTATAAATTATTACATTAGACCATGCCTAATCCGAGTAACCTAGTTGAGGGGTTAATATCTTAACCACTAGGGTGATGGGTGCTATCATCACTAACCTTCGTGAGGAGTTTGTACCTCACACACTAGGGTGATGGGTGCTATCATCACTAACCTTGATGAGGGGTTTGTACCTTACACACTAGAGTGATGGGTGTTATCATCACTAACCTACTAAGAGGTTTGTACTTTGAAAATCTAGTTTGATCTCTTCTACACATATGATATCATAGATGAGAATGAGTTACTTAAGAATGTTTTACTTATGCATTGATCATACATGCCATATTGTTATATTATGCCTATTGCCTATTGTTATGCATTTTGATTATGATGCCTAATTCTTATTGCATTGCATCCTACAAACTTAGTACATTCAAATGTACTAGTGCATACTTTATGCCTACAAGATTTCACCATGTAGGAATCAGTGCCCAAATTGATCATCTTCCTCCACGTGGCTAGTTCGATACTACTCAAGCGTGAGGTGAGTCCTTTACTTTGAGGACCTTAGTCTATGTTATTCTTATTATGTATTAAGACACTCTTCTTTATATTGTATTTTGACTATAAGGGTTATCCTGGTTTCTTTGTCTTGGCCCCTACTCTTATCTATGTATTAGAGGTATTTGTTAAACATATTTTGTATCTATGTTAAGAGACTTGACTCTATTCTTCTTGATGTCTATGATATGAGCTTGACTCTTGTCTCTTGATTATGATGTTGTGCAAGTTTTTCCCTTAGTCCCATTGCCCTTATTATTACTCTTTTATGTTATTTCTATTGTTTCCGTGACCAAGAATATGTAATGATGTTTTAAGAGGCTTGCTTGGGGTCCCTTTGGGTTTCCCTTGCATCATATCACGTCTAGGCCCTAGGCTTTGGTCGTGACATTCATGAGACAACCCCTAAAGACTTTTCCAACAATAATAGATTCACCAACGGGGTATACACCTCATAAGTTTCACCTAACACCCAAGGCACACATAAGCACATTAGCAACAAAGAACGACGAAAACAAATAAGTCAAGGAAATTTTGACATACCGGAAGCAACATCTCTTCCACTACCTGGCTCGCATGGACACCTTGACCTTGAAGACCATCATTTCCACCCTTGGGTTGAGCATGAGGAAAACCACTAACCCTGTGCCAAAATCCACCACAACTAAAGCAATCGCTAGACTTCTTCAAACATAGGCCACTATGGCCTTTCCCACACTTTTGACATCTAGGCTTTGCCACCCTCTCATTACCTCCTTTACTCTTATTGAATTTGTTAGGGAAATCCTTTACCTTATGACCCATCTATCTACAACCATAACAAGCATTAGTAACCTTCAAGCATGGGCTATCATGGCCTACCACATATTGGGTACCTAGCATAAGGTGTCATACCAGCACCACTTTTGGGACTTTGAAACTTAGCCCTCCAAATGGCCCCATCTGGTCTCACTACTCCTCTTACCATTTGAATTCTCGATGGTACTCACTTGTTGATTGAGTTGGTTTGTCACTGCTTTGGCCAATTGCCATAGAGCATTACAAACTTCCACATTTGATATATCGCCGCCCTAAGTAGCTTGAGACATATCTTGAAATGTAAAGGTTAGGAATTAGCAATAAGCCCTAGGGGACCTGACTCTACCGCACAATATATATCATGAAGAAGTGAAACATTTCCTAGAATGCCTCATAGCCTCCTATTCATAGTTGTGGCGCGCTTCACAACCATGAATAAGACTCTAATCAATGTGGTATGTTGGATTTTGAGTACCATTAACAACCTAGTGCTTCGATACTATCATTCTCATGACCTAGACCTAGGGGCTGGACATGACCAGTGAATAGGAAACCTGAAGAGACCCCAAACAAGCATCTTAACATATCATTTCACATCCTTAGACACCGAAGCAAGAATAAATAAGAGAAATTATAAATAGGGGAAATTGGGACTAAGGGAGAAAGAGAGCTTAACACTTAGACAACATAGATGACTCAAAGCTCAAGCATAATACATACTTGTCCAACAACACCTCTAGACATAGAACTTAGCTGAGGCCAAGACAAGCGACTGGGCACACCCTCACAGTCATAGGTTTCTAGCATAAGAAGAGTCAATGCATAGCATAAATCAAGAGAAGTATGTCCTCATAGTTGAGGACTCACCAACTTGCTTTGAGAAAAATCGTACTAGCCACGTGGAGTAGGAGGATGATCAAGTGGGGCTCTAGTTCCTACATGGTAACATCATATAGGCATAAAGTATGCGTTAGTACGTTTGAATGTACTAAGTATCTAGGATGCAATGCAACAAGAGATAAGCAATATAATCAAAATGCATAAGCATGGGCACTGAATAAGTCTATAGCAATATAGTATGCATGAGTGATGCTTGGTGTAAATCGTGCTTACATAGAACATAATACATGTGCAAGAAAAGACCACCATCATAGAATTCATAGTCTATTAATGTACCAATGCCTTAATTGGTTAGTGGATCGTCTCACCCTACCACCGATAGTGATTGAGGTACCAACCCCTTAAGCTAGTTATTAAGGTACAAAACCCTCGACATGGTTACTTGGGCTCACAAACTCCTGAGTGGGACATGGTCAATTCCCAACACGATAAGGAGAATATTATATAAATACATTCCTTTCATAATCATAAAGTCATTCAACTCATAAGACATGCATTGGACCTTTAATTCCTCAAGAAAACATAATCAGATATTTTATCAAACACTTGGCAGGTGTATAATGCTAGTGTAAAGCCATGCAATTCAAGAGTGAAATTATGTCAGAAAACCTGAAGTAAACAATCCTACCAACACTTGATAATAACCATCATGCAATATACATTGAAATTCATCATCAAGTCTCGTAATAGACCATAGTTTAATACCCCAAAACATGTATAGTCACAATAGACAAACCATCTTATAGTATAATCTTCAAATAGGTAGACATGTGTTTCAAATCAACATTTCATAAAATTCCAACATAATTTGTAATCATAATTCATAATATGTAATACCCATAAGTAATACAACTTGAAAACATGCAATTTTCATGAAAAGAAAGGGTTGAACTCAATAGGTGAAAGGTAATCATGCATGAAACGATGTACCTTAGACCATGAATTTCTTGAAATTGAGTTGAAAAGACTTGAATCTTAGAATGGGGTCTTGAAATACACAAATTGTTCTTGAGTTTCCTTGAATTCTTATTGGGTTCAGAAAAAACTCTTGGGAGAATTTGAGAGTGAATTTGATCCTAGGAGTAGGATTTAGGTCTTTAGGAAGTGTTACGATAGCATGAAAATTCCCAAAAGACAAATAGAATAACTAAATTTACAGAATGCCATTAACGAAATAGAATTTGGCAAAAATTCATATATACCCCTGCATATATGAGTTCTATGAAATAGGCATAACTTCTTCATCCGAACTCTAAATAAGGTGAAACTAAGTGTGTTGGAAAGATAATTCTAAGAGATTTAATTTGGTAGATTATGGGTGACCTAGTTCATTATGTCATAAGAAATATTCCCCTTTAAACATGACCCTCCTATTGGTACTTGTACAAAACTTAGCCAACGGAAATTCCTTTGAACTTGGCTTGATGTAGGGGACCCACTCTGGTCTTAAACAACATGAATAATCTTGACTTGGATTTTAATGAGAGCTTAAAACTTGAATGAGTTTTTTGAGATCCAAAACGAGTTTGGGATACTTGAATTTGGATGAAGTATTAGTCTATGTATTTGAGAAAGTTTTGAGGAATATTGTCACGACCCAAACTAGGGCCTAGACATGACACGGCGCAAGGGGAACCCAAAGGGACCATAAGTAAGCCTTTTAGAGCATCATTACATATCCTTTGTCATGGAAGCAATAAATCAGTCATCAAGAGATAAAAGAATGGGGAAACCAAGGCTAAAGGAAAACACTTCCATATCATCATAGTCAAGAGATAAAAGTCAAGCGCAGATCATAGATGCATAATATATCCAACAAACACCTCCAATACATAGATGAGAGCGAGGGCCAAGACAAAGTAACTGGGTTCATGCTCATAGAAACAATAAATAAAGAAGAATGTCTCAATACATAATAGGAGAAAGATAGACTAAGGTCCCCTAAGTGGAGGACTCACCAACTAACTTGAATAACATTGAAGTAGCCACGTAGAGGATGATGATGATCAACTTGGGCACTGGTTCCTACGTGGTGACATTATGTAGGCAAAGAGTATGTGTTAGTACATTTGAATGTACTCAGTATGTAGGATGCAATACAATGCAATCAAGAATTGAGCATCATAATCAAAATGTATAAGAATAGGCAATAGGGATACTATAATAATATGACATGTATGATCAACTCATAAGTAAAACATACTTAAGTAACTCATGGTCATATAGGATATCATATGTGTAGAAGAGACTAAGCTAGATTTCAAAATGTACAACCCTTTGGTAGGTTAGTGATAATGCCGCCCCATCACTCAAGTGGATGAGTACGAACACTCATCTAGGTTGGTGATAATGTCGCCCGATCACCAAGGTGGAGAAGTACAAACCCTTCCCTAGGTTGATGATTACAAACCACCATCTAGGTTAGTGATGATGCCGCCCCATCACCAGGTGGAGAAGTACAATCCCTTCCCTAGGTTGATGAGTACAAACCCCCATCTAGGTTATCTGGGTTCTTAGTACCCTGGATGACGCATGGTCTAATGCAACACTTTATATAGAATATATCATATACATAAGCTCATTTCATCAGCCTATAGTCATTCATATTATATCTCATATTTTGGGCTGTCAACTCCTCAAGAAACCACATCTGGACATTTTATCAAACACTTAGAGGGTGTGTAATACTAGTATATAACCATGAAATATATAGATGAATTCATGCAAGAAAATCTTTTGTAAAACCATTAATCAATACCTTGCAAACCCTCAAACAATATACATCAAAATCCCTCCTCAAATCTTATAATAGATCAAAGATTTATAGCTCAAAACATTCACAACTTTACATAGCTTTTACATAGTGTGCAGTGAATTTCATAATAAGCAAGACCCATTTGTAAATCAACTCTAAATCATGCAATTTGAGAAAAAGGAGATTAAGGTACCATGGGTGGAAGAACCCAATGATTGAAACCTACATACTTTAGCTTAGAGATGAAATTGCTAAAGATTGAAGAGGGAGACTTGAAGCTTGAAGAAGAACCTTGAACGAGAACCTTAACTTGGGATAAGGGTTTGGGACTTGAATTTTGAGGGTGAAAATATGGCTAAGTGTTTGAGTGAATATTGGAAAATATTTAGGATGATATGAGGTGAAATTTGGTTAAATATAGGCAAAAACACACTTAGGAACACTTAGGCCTAAGATTTAGAAGTATTGGACCGAACTTAAAAAATAGTCCCCAAAATGTACAGAGGCGCGTCACGGAGGTGACACAAAACCCCCTCTGGAATTCGTATTTTTGAAATTTCTTAATTGCATAACAATAGGAAATAGGCATAATATAACAATATGGCATGTATGATCAATGCATAAGTAAAATATTCTTATGTAAATCATGCTCATATAGGATATCATATGTGTAAAATAGATCAAACTAGATTTCCAAAGTACAAACCCCTTGGTAGGTTAGTGATGATAGCATCAATCACCCTAGTGTGTGAGGTAAAAACTCATCATCAAAGTTAGTGATGATAGAACGCATCACCCTAGTGTGTAAGGTACAAACCCCTCATCAGGGTTAGTGACGATAGATCCAATCACCCTAGTGTGTGAGGTACAAACCTCTCATCAAGGTTAGTGATGATAGTACTCATCACCCTAGTGGTTGAGATATTAACCCCTCAACAAGGTTAACCAGATTGGTCATGGTCTAATGTGACACTTTATATAAAACATATCATATACATAAGCTAATTACATTTTCATATAGTCAATCAAGTCATATCTCATGCTTTGGACCTTCAACTCCTCAACAAACCACATCCGGACATTTTATCAAACACATAAAGGGTGTGTAATACTAGTATAAAACCATGAAAAATAGAGACGAAATCATGAGAGAAAATCCATTTTAAAACATAAATCAATACCTTATGACACCCTCACGCAATATATATCAAAACTCCTTCTCAAATCTTACAATAAATCAAAGATTTGTAGCTCAAAACATAGAAAACAATCACAATTTCACATAGCTTTTACATAGTGTGCAGTTAATTTCATAATAATCAAGACCCATTTGTAAATCAACTTTAAACCATCCAATTTGAGTAAAAGGAGGCTTGGGTATCATTCATGAAAGGAACCCATGAGAGAAACCTATACACCTTAGTTTAGAGATGAACTTGGTGAAGATTGGAGATGGAGGCTTGAAGCTTGAAGAAGAACCTTGAAGGAGAACCTTATCTTGGGATGAGGGTTTGAGACTTGAATTTGGGAGTCAAAATATGGATAAGTATTTTAGTGATTATTGGGAAATGTTTAGGATAGTATGAGGATAAAATTTGGCTAAGTATAGATAAAAACACATTTGGGAACACTTGAGCACAACACTTCAAAAATTTTGGACAAAGTAAAAAAGACAGTCACCAAAATGTACTAGTGCGTGTAACGAAAGTGGCATACACAGCTCTGTGGAATTTGCATTTTTGAAATTTATAATTGTTAATCTTTCGCTCTTAAATTGGGGTTAGACCACTTTTCTCCTAATTTTGACCCCCTGAACAAGAATACGAAGTCAGATATTCGAAATAGCAAATGGATTTTAAGATACATGGAATTTAAAATTCTGAGCATTTTGAGGCACATTTTCAGGCACTTTTTGGGGTTGTTTCAATATCTCCCCCTGGGAACATTCGTCCCCGAATGTAAAGGAGTCATACAAGACAAGAATGATCATAAACAAGTCAGCCCTAACAAGAATGCAATGTCATATTTAAAACACCATTTTCAAAATCTCAATATACATGTAAAATCATCATAACTTGCCAACTTAAACATGAATGCATATGAATGATATAGGAGTTGATACATAAGACTTCAAATCACATAGGGAACTTAGAATTAGTACCTTAGGCTTGAGTGGAGTGGAAAATATAAGGATATTGCTTTTGTATGTATGCTTTGGCCTCCCAAGTAGCACTTTCAATTTGTTTGTTCCACCAAAGGACCTTAACAGATGCCACCTCCATGTTCCTCAATCTCTTCACTTGCCTATCTATGATCTAATCCTAATAAGTCAAGTTATCCTCAAGAACACCCACAACATTAAAAGGCACAATAATATTAGGATCACCAACATATTTTCTCAACATTGAGACATGGAACACCAAATGAACAAAATTCATTTCACTAGGCAACTTCAACTCATAAGCTACCTTGTCAACCCTGTTCAGGACCTCGTAAGGACCAACATATCTTGAAATCAACTTCCCTTTTTTATGAAAACGGACCACACCCTTCATTGTAGAAACTTTCAAATAAACTCAATCACCCACTTTTAATTCAAGGTCTCTTCTTCTCACACCAGCATAAGATTTTTGACGAATTTGGACTGTTCTTAACCTTTCCTTAATCATTCTAACTTTTTCAAGAGCCTCCATAACCAAATCTGGTCCCAATAAAGCTACCTCTCTAACCTCAAACCAAAAAATCGGTGATCTACAATACTTCCAATAAAGAGCCTCAAAAGGAGCCATACCGATGCCAGAGTAATAGCTATTGTTATAGGCAAACTCAATCAAAGGAAGATGGTCAACCCAATTACCCCCCAACTCTAATACAAAAGCCCTTGGCATGTCCTCAAGGGTTTGAATTGTACTTTCTACTTGGACATCTGTTTGGGGGTGGAAGGCCATACTAAGGTGAACTTTTGAACCAAGGCCCCTTTGAAAGGACCTCCAAAAGTGTGACATGAATTGCACACCATGATAAGATATGATGGACAAAGGAACCCCATGGATGTACAACCTTGCATATTCTTCATGGATGTACAACCTTGCATATTCTTCAGCCCCGTAGTGGTCTTATCCGGTATAAAGTGAGCCGATTTCGTCATCCTATCAACCACTACCCAAATGGAATCAAAACCTTTTCTAGTCATGGGCTATCTAACCACAAAATCTATATTAATGACCTCCCACTTCTAAGTGGGAATCTTTATGTCTTGGGTTAGGCCACCCAACCTTTGATGTTCGGCTTTGAATTATTAACAACTATGAAAATCAGAAACGAATATGGCAATGTCCCTCTTCATGCCTCCCCACCAATACACATTCCTCAAGTCTCTATACATTTTAGTGGAACCAAAGTGAACAGAATAAGGAGAATTATGGGCCTCATCAAGAATTTTCTCCCTCAAACCATCAAAACAAGGCACACACAACCTACCTTTATACCTAAGGGAACAATCTTCCCCTTGGGAGAAAACCTCTAGATTGCCCTCTTTCACCAAGGGCCTTCAATTCAAGCAAGGAGGAGTCAAAATCTTGTTTTGCTATCACATCATCAGTCAAGAAAGATTTGGAACCATCAACAACAATAACACCATCACCCACTTCTTCCAACTTAGCCCCCAACCTAGCCAATATATGCACCTTTCTAGCCATTTCCCTATCACTACCATCAACATGAGCTAGACTACCCATGGACACCTGACTCAAAGCATCTGCTACTATATTTGCCTTACCCAGATGATAATGCACACTCGTGTCATAGTTTTTAAATAGTTCCAGCCACCTTCTTTGTCTCAAGTTGAGATCTTTTTGAGTGAAGACATATTAGAGGCTCTTAAGATCGGTGAAGACATCAACATGCACCCCATACAAGTAATGATGCCAAATCTTTAATGCAAATACCACGATAGCCAATTCAAGATCATGGGTAGGGTAATTCCTTTCATACACTTTGAGTTGCCTAGAAGCATAGGCTATGACCTTACCATTTTGCATTAGTAGACAACCCAAACCAACTTTAGGTGCATCACAATACACAACAAAACCCTCAAGCCTATCTAGTAGTAAAGTGACAATATAGGAGCAGACACAAGCCTATCCTTCAATGTTTGGAAGCTTCTCTCGTAATCATCGGTGCACACAAACTTAACCTTCTTTTGAGTTAATCTTGTCATAGGGGAAGAAATAGAGGATAACTCATTCACAAATCTTCCATAGTAACCCGAAAGGCCCAAGAAGCTCTTAATATCTGATGGGGTCACTGGTCTAGGCCAATTTCTAATAACATCAATTTTCTTAGG
This sequence comes from Solanum sejunctum, assembly GCA_025642045.1. Lineage (NCBI taxonomy): Eukaryota > Viridiplantae > Streptophyta > Magnoliopsida > Solanales > Solanaceae > Solanum > Solanum sejunctum. Next base: position 8,891 of record JAOTQJ010139802.1, on the reverse strand, counting down.
ATCCACTTTTATACCATCCCCCGACACTATAGGACCCAAGAATGCAACCTCCTTCAACTAAAACTCACACTTATCATGTTTAGAATACAATTTCTCCTTCCTCAACCTTTGTAACAACAACCCTCAAATGACCCACATGTTCCTCCCTACTATGTGAGTAGATCAAAATATCATCAATGAAGAGTACAACAAAGGAATAAAGGTAAGGTTTGAAGACCCTATTTATTAGGTCCATGAAAATAGCCAGTGCATTAGTCAACCCAAAATACATCACCACAAACTCATAATTCCCATATCTAGTCCGAAAGGCCATCTTATGAATATCATACTCCCTCACCCTAACTTGATGATACCTGGATAGAAGATCAATCTTAGAGAAGAAGCTAGCCCCTTGCAATTGGTCAAACAAGTCAACAATCCTTAGAAGAGGATATCTATTCTTTATAGTGACCTTATTGAGTTACTGGTAGTCAATACACATTCTAAGTGACCTATCCTTCTTTTTCATATACAATATCGGAGCACCCCAAGATGATTGACTACGTCCAATAAATTTCTTTTCCAACAAATCTTTCAACTGCTCTTCTAACTTTTTCAACTCCATCGGGGCCATACTATAAGGGAAATGGAGATAGGTTGAGTATTCAGAAGAAGATCTATGCCAAATCTATCTCCCTTTTGGGAGGGACACCGGAAAGGTCATTTGAGAAGACATCAAGAAACTCATTTACAAGCGGAACCGACTCAATGGAAGGGACTTTGGACTCCACACTTTAACCCTCACAAAATGGTAAAGACACCCCTTAAAGATTAACTTATGGTCTTTAATGCATGAAATGAATCTACCATTGACTATCACATCTTGACTTTCCCATTCAAGGACGGGTTCTTTAGGAAATTGAAACTTGATCCTATAGGTTCAACAATCGGTAAAAGCATAGTAGTCATATAACCAATCCATCCCAAGAATGGCATCAAAATTAACTATGTCTAATTCAACAAGATCACAAGGCAGCAACTTATGTAAAATGCAAATAGGACAACTCCTATAAACTTTTCTAGAAACAATAAAGGCACCAATAAGAGTAGACACTTCATATGACTCATGCAACAACTCTGGCACAACATGAAGCCAGTCAAAAGGGGTAATAAAGGAAAGAGTGGCACCTAGATCAATAAAAGTATACACATCAAAGTCAAAGATTTTCAAGATACTGGTAACAATATCAGGGACCTCACCAATCCCTTGCATCCCATGAAGAGCATAAAATCGATTGTGCTTTGACGAACCACCTTGAGGACTACCTCTCCCCAATAGGACAGCATTAGCACTGTGGACTTTGCCACGTTTTCTTAGAAAATCTATCTTTTTGTGCCCAAGCTCCCCACAACCAAAGCATGCATTAAAATCTTTCAAACATGGGCCTTTATGACCCTTCCCACATGTAGGAACATATCAATGGGAGCCAAAACACCAACATCTTGAGGCTTAGGGAGGTCATTCATAAACCCCCTATTAGTAGTATGATGAGACACTTGACCTTGATGGAACTGGCCACCCCTTTGGAACTTACCCCTAAGACAGGCCCTTTTGGCCTCATGTCCCCTTCTCTTCCTCAATTTATCCTCCTCTATTTAGTCTGCATAGGTCATCAACCAAGACAAGTCCATATCACTAATTAACGTGGCAGACAGGCATTCTTCACTTACCAAGTCGAAGACCCCATCACAAACTTGTTCATCCTAGATCTAGGATCGGACACCAAATGAGGAGCATATTTTAGAAGTTGATTAAACTTCAGGGCATACTCTTTCACACTTACAGCAACTTGTTTCAAGTTCATAAACTCCACAAACTTAGCTTCGCTAAGCTCAAGAGGGAAAAACCGGTTAAGGAAAGCCAATTTGAACTCCTCCCAGAGCACCACATTACCAATCTCCTTCTCATCCTTCTATTGGTCATACCATATTTAGGCTACCCCTTTGCGTTGGTAGGCCACCAACTCCGCCTTTACATTTGTCCCAACACCTATGATATTCAAGATTTTGTAGACCTCATCAATAAACTCTTGTGGGTCTTCATCCACCTTTGACCTATGGAAAATTGGAGGATTTATCCTCATGAAGTCTTTTACTCTAGCTCTCGAGGTAGTAGTATGAGGGGATTAGGCCCCTTGATTTTTTTAACTGGTTGGCCAAAACTTGGGTAAGCATAGTGAGAGCATCCCGGAGCTCACCATTAGTAGGTTGCTCTTCGGGAGTTTGGGCCCATCTTCCTCTAGTGTTTGGCATAATCTACCATAGCAAAGAACAATTATTAGGGGAAAAGCATACACCACTCTATAGCATGACTTAGAATATGAAGAAGGAAAACATTTCCTAAAATGTCTCATAACCTCCTATGCATAGTCATGGTGCGCTTCACAACCATGAATAGGACTCTAATCAATGTGGTGTGTTGGACTCTGAGGATCTGTCAACCTAGTACTCTGATAACAAGTTTGTCATAACCCAAGCCTAGGGGCTAGACGTAACAGGACGCAAGGACAACCCGAATGGACCCCAAGCATGCCTCTTAAAGCATCATTACACATCCTTGGTCGCGGAAGCAATAAATCAAGCATCAAGTGATGAATAAATGGGGAAATCGAGGCTAACGAAAAATACTTCCATATCATCATATTCAAGAGACAAGAGTCAATAGCATATTATAGATACATAACATGTCCAACAAATACCTCTAATATATATATAAGTGCGGAGGCCAAGACAAAGTAACCGGACTCACCCTCATAGTCAAAATAGACAATAAAGTAAAATGTCTCAATACATAATAGGGGAAACATAGACTAAGGTCCCCGAAGTGTAGGACTCGCCAACTAGCTTGAATAGCACTGAACTAACCACGTAGAGGAGGAGGATAATCTACTTGGGTACCGATTCATACATGGTGACATTATGTAGACATAGAGTATGCGTTAGTACTTTTCAATGTACTAAGTATGTAGGATGCAATACAATGATATCAAGAATTGAGCATCATAATCAAAATGCATAACAATAGGCAATAGGCACACTATAATAATATGACATGTATGATCAATGCATAATAAAACATGCTTAAGCAACTCATGTTCATATAGAATATCATATGTGTAGAAGAGACCAAGTTAGATTTCCGTATGTACAACCCTTTGGTAGGTTGTGATGATGTCGCCCCATTACCCAGGTGGATGAGTATGAATCCTCATCTTGGTTGGTGATAATGCCGCCCCATCACGAAGGTGGAGAAGTACAAACCCTTCCCTAGATTGATGATTACAAATCCCTATATAGGTTAGTGATGATGTCGCCCCATCACTAGGTGGAGAAGTATAAATCCTTCCCTAGGTTGATGAGTACAAACCCCCATCTAGGTTATCCAAGTTCTTAGTCCCATAGATTGGGCATGGTCTAATGCAACACTTTATATAGAATATATCATATACATAAGCTCATTTCATCATCCTAGAGTCATTCATATCATATCTTATGCTTTGGGTCGTCAACTCCTCAAGAAACCACATCCGGATATTTTATCAAACACTTAGAGGGTGTGTAATGCTAGTATATAACCATGAATATAGAGATTAAATCATGCAAGAAAATCTATTGTAAAACCATCAATCAACACATTGCAAACTCTCAAGCAATATACATCAAAAACCCTCCTCAAATCTTACAACAGGTCAAAGATTTATAGCTTAAAATATAGCAAAACAGTCACAACTTTACATAGCTTTTCCATAGTGTGCAATGAATTTCATAATAAGCAAGACCCATTTGTAAATCAACTTTAAATCATGCAATTTAAGAAAAAGGAAATTAGGGCACCATGCGTGGAACCAATGATTGAAACCCACATACTTTAGTTTAGAGATGAACTTCATGAAGATTGAAAATGGAGACTTGAAGCTTGAAGAAGAACCTTGAACAAGAACCTTAACTTGGGATGAGGGGTTGGGACTTGAATTTTGGGAGAGAAAATATAGCTAAGTGTTTGAGTGAGTATTGGGATATGTTTAGGATGATATGAAGGTGAAATTTAGCTAAGTATAGGTAAAAATAGTTTTGGAAACACATAGGCCCAAGACTTAGAAATCTTGGACTAAACTAATAAAGAAGTCCCCAAAATGTACAAAGGCGCATTGCAGAGGCGACACGAAAACCCCTCTAGAATTCGCACTTTTGGAATTTCATAATTGCCAATCTTTTGGTCTTAAATCGGGGTTAGACCCTTTTTAACCTAATTTTGACCCCCTAAACAAGAATATGTAGTTGGATTTTTAAAATAGCAAATGAATTTTGAGATATATGGAATTTAAAATTTTAGGCATTCCAAGGCATATTTTTGGGCACTTTTCGGGGTCGTTTCAAATATCTTGTATAATATAAAGGTAAAATATGGCTAACTATAGGTATTTTAAGGTATGGGAAGAATTATGACCAAGACCTAAAAGCCTTGGACTGAACCACAAAACTAAGCACAAAAATGCATAGAGGCACACACTTGGCGCATTGCGCCTGGAGCGCGAAACCTCTCTGGAAATTGCAAATTTTAGATTTTTGAATTTTGATATGGTTACTCTAAAATTTGGGTTAGACTATCTCTCACTCAATTTTACCCACTTAATATGAATATGAAGTCAGATTCTCGAAATCACGCATGAACTTTTAGATATGTGAAAATTATGATTCCGATCACTTCCAAGGCATATTTTCGAACACTTTTTAGGGTCGTTTCATGTAATTTCCATTTAAATCATAATTGAAATTAAACATTATGAACCATGATCTATGAATCTAGTTTCCAGGCAATGTATCTACACAAGGCTTATTTTAAGAAATTTTTGTAAATTTTCAAAAGGATGGAATATATTAAAATTATTTACTTACACAATGGGATTTGTGTATGTTATACTTTTTTTTTCTTGGTAGTTTTTGAGTGATCTTTTTTTTTTTTTTGCAAAGTAGAGGTAGTCTGAATACCCAAAAATTATAGGAAAGGAGTATGTTTGAGCTTAAGTGTGGGGTACATATGACCCTCGATGGATGTTGATAGAAGATGCTTCTAGATAGGTCTAAAGGTCTCAGGGAGTTTTCCCAACCCTTGTTTTAAATATTAATTGATGCTTTGAAGAATAGAAACTTTGCAAGTGTGGGGTGAGAATTCCTTCAAATATATTGTTTAGGCTGAAGTGTGCTTTAGGGTTTGTTTAATATTAAAAAAAATTAAAAAGCTAAAAAAAAATAAAAAAATTACAAAAATATTTTCATTTATTTATTGAAGCAAGCTTAGCTCACCCCTTGATTTTTCTTTTCGGTTCTTTTCCAAGGGTGGACCCTTTGAACCGAGTATCTTTTATTTTTTATTTTTATTTTTAGGAAGTAAATATTCATTTTTATTTATTCTAATTTTTTGGAGAGAAAAGAAAAGACCTTTTGACTTCTTTGATACTTGCTATTTAGGCCTACTTTTTAGTAGTACTTTCCTATGAATGCTTGATTGTTAATTAAATTGCAAATTATTTGACATCTAGGTTCATGGTTGTGACTCTATATGTAGCTTGTTTTATTTTGTAGTTTGTTATGACCCTTTCTCTCTTAAAAGTGGAATTGATCTATCTTGATTGATACTTGTGCCACGTGTAGTGAGAGTTTGATTATTCCATGTTTGCATCTTAGTATAGAACTTGCCCTGCACCTTATTGAAGCAAAATAAAAAGTATTGCTTTGTTTAGGATATGATAATAGACTTTCTTTGATTTGTATTATAAAATTTTAGCCTTTTGCACCTTGCTTCCTTGAGCACTATTGCATAGACTTATTATAACTATTAAATTTTAAGAAAATGGATGATTAAGTGGTCAAAGGTGATCAATAATAGCTATATGGTGATAAAAAAAAATCATCTTTGAAAGAATGTGCCATGAAAAAAAAAGATTTTTTTTTTTAAAAAAAGTAAAACATTCTTGATGAGATGAAATTGTTAGTGAAATAATTATTGAAGAAAGGCCTAAAAAAATTAAAGAGAAGAAGATAATGGGTGATAATGTCTAAAAGTGCAAAGTGCTTAGGGAAGTGCAAGCCACTATTATTATAGTTTTCCTACCGGTCCCTTAGCCTACATTACAACTCATCAAAGTCCTATTTGATTCTATCAAGCATGCCTAATTAGTGCAGATATACATAATGGTCAAGCCTATGGTCATTTGCGCATACATGTGAATTCTCTATGAGTGCGAGAGTTGTTCTTTAGTGCAAAGTTCTTAATTTATATTCAATCTTTGAATTGAGTGTGTGGACTATTTCTTCATGTGAGGACACTTGTTTCATGATAGATAGGTGATTTTATTAACTTTTCTTGAGAGAGTAGGTGAGCAAAGAGCAAATTAATTTAAATTGGATGAGTTAGAGTCCTTCCTTGAAGCTAGGAGATCAAAAGTTTATTATTTATTTGTATATCTTCTATTATGATTCGGAAATGTACATGATGATTTGCATTTTATTAGATGACCTAAATTGTTTGTATTAATCGAAGCGTTGGTCCTATTTGATTTTTTTGATGAGCTTTAATGGTTGCTCGAGGATGAGCAAAAGTTTAAGTGTGGGGTGATGATGTTAGGTCAAAAATATATTTCTTTTAGATAATTGTTCAACAATTAAATAAATAACTAGAATTAATATAATTTAGTAAATAACTAATCGACAAGTCCTTTGGGTTCGATATCCCGGCTCTTTTAGAGTCACTATATTAATTGGGTTAACTATGTACATTTGTGTGTGCTAGGGAAGCAAAAAGTTTTTGGCACCATTGCCGGGGACTTAGAAATTAATTATTTTTCTAAGTTAAATTTTTTTCTTTTATTACTTATGAAAGAAATAAAGACTCAAAATGGCTAACTAGTGATATAATTTGCAATGAAGTGTTTCAAATAGTATTATAGTGCTTCAAATTACATAAAAGGAATTGACAAGAAAATGATCTTACATTCTCAATTTGAAAATAGCAAATCAAAGAACTAAGACTTGACATACAACCACATGAAAATTCTTATAGCTGAATGTAGCATAAAAAAGTCATGTGGGTCTTATCTATAGTGTTTGAAACTTGACTTTTACTTTATTTTTAAATTACTTTTTGCGTGATCTGATTACTTCAGTAAATGAAAATTAAATCAGATGGAATGAAATTAATTATAATCAACTTTGTATTACTGTTAAATATTCTTATTTTTAAAATGGTCAAGCAGATTATTTCTAATATTGAAATTATATCTACAATATTGAAATTCTTTTTAAAAAAAAAATACTGTAACAACTCCAATCGTCTGTAATGACCTTGCCGTTCATTTTTGAGTTTATCTGCAAAAGTTACTGCTTTGTTCTTTTGTGAGTTGCTTCAGACGTACTGTGGATCATCTGTATTGTTGGAACTAAGAACTTGTGTTTAAAAAGTGAAAAATGTAAGTTTTGGCATTTTTGGAAGCTTAAGTCATTGAAAAAGTGAGTTTTTGTATCATTTGAAATTTTGGGTGTCGGAACGAAAATCCATCTATTCTATTAGTTCCAAAATATCAAATTTGGTCTAGGAGAAGTGAGGAATTAAATTTGAAGTTAAAATGAAGGTTTTGGATCTAAAATTGCATTTTCAATTGATTTCGAATCATAGTTTGACTTTCGTCAACATTTGGAGTATCGAAGCTCTAATAGAAATTTTGATAGTTCCAGCGGTTCCGGATGGTGAAACTAACACTAGAAGTGGTCTCAGTATAATTTTTGAAGTTTTCAAGGTCATTTTGGATATTTGAGTTTTTGACTAGTTTTAATGAGTTTTTTCGGGTTCCAGGTTCAAAGATACCTCGTAATCAAATTGTGATAAAAAAATTAAGTCTAGAATATCATTTATGGTAGGGTCATATGTTTGGTTTGTATGTATCAAGTTCCGAACGAACCCCGGAGAGCTAATTTTTTGCTGAATCCGATGCAATATTCTTTATTCTCCGAGTTCATAAGATTGGGACCCACATTCACAGAGGCTATTAAGCTATGAGCTCCATGTTCGCGGACCCAGCCTTTGTATTGCGGAGTGTGAGTAAGTGGATCCACCTATAGTAACTTTGTCCGGTTAGCTCCTCCCTGATTTGATGGTCACCAGGGCTTATGACTTTCTGTCAGAATGTCAGGATCGACTATGCAATCTAGCTATTCTGAATACTCATGATGTTGCTTACAGTTATACCAGTTCACTGGCTTGGCCAAGGAGTGATGGAGATCAGTTTTAGCCTGCATACTTGTTGGATCACCAACTATGACATAGAATCAATTTACCGAGGTGTTCTTAGAGAGGTTTGTACCTTACAGTCTCTGGAACAACAGGTGAGATGAGTTTGACCAACTATAGTGGGGATCTATGTCAGTATTTGACTATGAGAATAGATTTCATGAAACTTTCCAAGTGTTAGACCCCGTAATTAAATCAATCGAAGTAAATCGTTCAATTGGAAAAGTTATGACGATCATTGCATAATTTAAATTAAGTAATTTCGCGGTGCTTAATCATATTTGGAGCGTGTATTTTAAGTTAGAGTCGGGATTCCTCAATTGGATTAAAATAGAAAAGTTTGGGGACCTAATTGAACAATGGGCTAACTAGGAGCTCTTAGGGTGCAATTTTAATAAGTTGATCTCTAGAAATACCCCTCTTTAGTTCAAAAACAAGAAGAACTTTGGCTCTTGTCTTGTAGGCTTGTGGATATGCTTTGAAGGAGGGAAGAAGAGAAGGAGAGGAAGAAGGAAAGGAAAACTTGTAACAATTGAGGTGAGTTTCTAATTCAATTTGTTTTCTTAAT
>JAOTQJ010139786.1:0-38934 GCA_025642045.1 Solanum sejunctum | reverse complement strand
CGGTGTCGAGTCTCGTCTCCGTTTTAGCTATCAATTTTAAGCTAAGAAAGTAGGTGACTAACCTACTAGATTATTAAATCATAAAATTACTTCAATCATTTTACTTAGCATAAGGCCAATATATCTTCAATTTAACACCAACACATATACACCCTCAATCCTCTTAAGCATTTAGACTCATATATTTCCCGTTAAGACGAGATTCAAGCACTTTCAAGAATTGACGTTAATTTGACCAAAGCATGAAATAATTTATTTTTATAGCTTTAGTACATGTAAAATGTGGGGTGTTAATACGTACTGACCCCCTCCTTCCGGGGGATGCGTTCATGCCCATAGGTACAAGCACACAGGTTAGAGGGTCGTCTTCTTCGGACCTCCGTCTACCGTTGAAGTGCTCCCTTGCATCAGGAGCAGATCATTTGGTATATGCTTGTACATGTTCCTTTTGTATTTTGCATTTATATATATATATTCGAGGGTATGACGGGGCTCTGTCCCGTCGTGTGGTCCGATTTCTGTACATAGAGGTCTATAGATACATGTGGGTGCTGGAAACTATGTTGGTATGATCTCATTTGTATGATGTGTTTGTTAAGCGGTTCTGCCGCCGCGGTGACCTTGTCAGCCCGCCTTTATATATATATGTTCATATGTCAATGTCTGGTACTGTTGTGTTCGCTGTTTGCAGGTGTGGTTGGTTAGAAAAATAGAGGAAACACTGTCAAAAATTTGTGAAATTCTTTAGCTGTCTTGAATGGAAATTTGGTATAGTGTATGTTTGGGTGCCCTATCAGCACTAATCACAGCCCCTGGGTTGGGTCGTGACACTTTATGATCCAGTTTGATTGGTAAGTAACAAGCCTTTCCAAACACCAGTTGGTAGGAAGACATACCAATCGGTGTTTTGAAGGCAGTGCGGTAAGCCCACAATGCATCATCCAACTTTTGGGACCAATTGGTGCGATTCATATTCGTAGTTTTGGACAAGATTTGCTTTATCCATCTATTCTATACTTCTACTTGCCTACTAGTTTGGGGGTGATAAGTTATGTACTGCCAAAATACAATACATTTGATGCCCAAAACAAGGGATTTTATGAGTTATTAATGCCCAAAAAGTTAGGTTGGCATGATTTTGAAGAAAACTTGTAGATTTTGCTAAATCATAGAACATACGAGCTCACCTGTGAGTCGTAACCCAAGCTACAAGTCGTAGGGTGTGTTGCAGCAAGAAACTAAGACCAAAAAACTCAAAAATCTGCTAAATAGAGGTTAACCCTGTGAGCCCATCCTATGAGTCGTACGTTGCACTACGACTCATATAAGTGGACTCGTAGCAAGAATTAGAGAGTCAAAATGTTGGACCAAAAATTGAAGGCCTAGACTACAAGAAAAGTATACGAGTTGCAGCTTGAACAACGACTCGTAATAGTAGGTCGTAATAGTCAAGTCCAAAATACTAAGTATTGACTATGAGACCCCAATTACGACTTGTAATCACCCTACGAGTCATACCTGTGCAACGTACCTGCTGTCAGCTATTTTTTCTGTATAATTTTTAGGGTTGAATTTGTAAACACTATATATTCTTTATGTGAGGGTTTATTTTGGAGGAGACCTGACATTCACAACTACTTGTAAATATTCTAAGAGCATTTGTAGGGTTTAGAGTAGAATTTTGTCTTTCAATTTGAAGACCTTGGGAAATTGAAAACCCTACTTTTGTACTCAGTTGCCATTAATCCAAGCTTGTGGTTTTCAACGTGAAGGTGTCCTTGCTCTTCATTGCTTTGGGCAAACTCTCAACTATGTCATTTTTTGCATTATTGTTGATTTTGCCTTAGCCATGAGCAGCTAAGCACCTACAACTTTGGGTTGTGGGAACCATGAGTAGTTGACTTGAAATAACCTAGACTTTGTGCATTTCTTTGATTGGGATTTTGCATGTATTTTTTATTTCCCTTTGAACATGATAGAAATTTGAAAAGAAATTAGGGGTCCAACTCATAAGTTCAATATGGAAGAAAAATCAAACCTGTGGAGGAGCAAGGTTTGAGAAAGTGGTGAAGTCTAAGTAACCAAGTGAACTAAATCGAACTGCGACAATAAATCAGGCAGCTTGGGAGACAACCCAAGGTATGATTAATTTTACTCCTTTAGTCTCTATTGTTTCTTAAATTGGTACATTGAGGACAATGCATAACTTTTTCGATGGGATATGAGCAGTTATAAATCTTGGTGAAGTCTGACTAGCTTAAGGTCCATAACTATCCCAAATTTTGATCCGGAGGTTTTCTTGCCTGTGTTCTTTTTCCTCGTGGATCTTTAATTTCTGTTGTACTGACATGCTTAGGTAGTATAGATAATTTATAGATATACAATAGTCATTATCTTTTGGCATATATATCTATATATTCTTTAAATGCTTTTTGTTTTGAAAATTCAGTAACCTCAAAATTTTTGAGATTGTTGGTTATTTTTTCAATCATGCATGTGATTGTCTGGTAATGTTTGTTCTGATAAAGTGAAGGCAAGTTGATACTTGAAGCATGACCTGTGAGTTTATTTGATTATGTATGCGATACCAAGAGAGTGTGAGCTTACTTTGTAATATTGATGCATTGTGTATTGACTCAGAACTTGCCTTGTTACTCTAAAATTGGACTGAAGATGTGGTTGATTGGAAAAGGATCTTAGGACTTCGTTCTTTTAGTGAACTTACTTTTTCCTAAATGACCTACCAAATGTGATAGTAGATCCCTTGCCAAATATTTGAGCTTTCATGTACCTGTTCTTTCTCGACACCTAGCTAGCTCAGCCTTGTTTTATAAAATACCTTGATATTGGCCCTGGTCTATCCTTGAATATGTGAACTTTGATTGAGGGAAAAAGCCTAAGTTGAGGGTGGCTACAAATAGTAGCCCTAGTTTAGGGAATAGATATTTTATGCTTCACCTCAGTCTAAAAGCCTAAGTTGAGGTTGGCCCTTATTGTGGTAAAGTAATAAAAATGAGATGGTTAGTTGGGAAAGAAACAAAGAAAGAAATGAATAAATATGTCGGATGAGAAAAAAAAAAGTTACCTTAGATTGAAGAGAATAGCAAAAATGAGTTCAAAAAATATGGCACAGTTGAAAAAGAGAAAGAAAGCACCTGGGAAAAGCTTGAAAAAGAAGAATAAGGGAGGATTTAGTGTAAATGGTTGAGTTATGAAGGTAAGAGTGTTGATAAACATGGTTCAAGGATAGGTTTTAGTCTCTATTTGCCTAAAATGCCAAAGCCCCATGAGCCTACGTTATAAGCCATTAAGTCCTAAAGTGATCTAAATCCACTTTGTCATCAATCAGAAAGTTGAGTATAGAGACAAGCTTATGGTATTAGTCATTTTGTAGAAATTTCATTTGTGAGAGTGAGAATGCTTGTATAGTCCATAATTTTTAATGCACTTTAAGTGAGAAAGAGGGACTTCTTTTCTGTGAGGATATTTGCACTGCATAATTAGCATATGACTAACCTAGTAATTGTGGATGGTTGATATTCCTTTGCTTTTCATAGTTGGATTGCCAGATATATTCTTTGTGTTTTGTTTGCTAAGTAGTTTTGCAATCTGATTTCAAAAATGAGAGTTGGGTACTTGATTTAAAGTAACTGATGTATATGCCATTAGTGTAACTACTATGTATCTCTCATTGTCTGCTTAGATTGAGTTATCGCTTGAGGAAAAGCAACACTTCTAAGTTAAGGTGTTGATGTGTGGTCAAAATACAACACATTTTATGTCCAAAACAAGGAATTTTGTGAGTTCTTAATGCGACTTTTTATGGTTTTTATGTGTTTTTGTATTGATCTTATAGAAAAGTTAGGTTGGCATGATTTTAAAAAAATTACAGATTTTATTGAATCATAGGACATACGAGCTCACCTATAAGTCATAGCCCAAGCTGCCAGTCGTAAGGTGTGTCATAGCAAGAAACAAAGACCAAAAATCTCAGAAATCTACTAAGTGGAGGTCAACACTAAGGACCCTTTCTATGAGTCGTAAGTTGCACTACGACTCGTATAGATAGACTCATAGCAAGAATAAGAGAGCCAAAATATTGGACCAAAAACTGAAACGCTAGACTATGAGAGGAGCATACGAGTCATAGCTCGAACAATGACTCATAATAATGGATCGTAACAGTCAAGTCCAAAATGCCAATTACTGACTATGAGACCCTGATTATGAGACGTATGTCACCCTACGAGTCATACCTGTGCGACGTACCTACTGCTAGCTGTCTTTTCTGTATAATTTTTAGGGTTAAATTTGTAAGAACTATATATTCTTTATGTGAGGGTTTATTTTGGAGGAGACCCGACATTCACACCTACTTGTAAATATTCTAGGAGAAACTTTAGGGTTTAGAGTAGATTTTTATCTTTTAATTGAAGACCCACATTTAGGGAATTGAAAACCCGCATTGTACTCATTTGCCATTAATCCAAGCTTGCCATTTTTAACTTGAAGGTATTCTCTCTCTCCATTCTTAGGGTAAACTCTCAACTATGTCATTTATTTGTATTATTGTTGATTTTGCCTTAGCCATGAGTAGCTAAGCACCCACAACTTGGGTTTGTCGGAACCATGAGTAGTTGACTTGAAATAACCTAGACTTTGTGCATTTCTTTGATTGGGGTTTTACATGTATTATTTATTTTCCTTTATTTTGATTGTTGTTTGGTGGTGGACAACACCAAACCCTTCCTACTATCACGATCCCGACCAAGGTAGTGACAAATAGGGAAAGGGAAGTAAATGACAGGATTCGATTGATGTGTTCTCGTATAATCAACCAAACCTGGCCAAGGAGAGGTTGTATAGGACAATGGGTAATGGTTAGTTGGCACACCATGGTGGCCAACCACGACCCATGGTGAAATTCGACCTTCACCTTCAGAAGAGGATTGGAAGAACCTAAGTTACTCTCCTGCATGTGAATTCCCAAATAAATTTATGTTGTCTAGGATAATTGAGCCAACGAATCACGGGGAACACAATCCCTAAGTTGTCCCTAAATTTGAGTATCTTCCTGTACAGTTAGTTTAGTTTTTATTTTTATTCTTGAATTACAAGGAAAACCCCCATTTAGAGATTTTAGTAATTGATGCTTAAAATGATTGGTAGTGGATCTCTATAGTCAAGCCCGTATTCCCTTTGGATTTGACCCTAACCTTTAGTTAGGTTTATTACTAATAGTGACCGCTTTCTTATTGGAGCATGAAAATCAAATCAATAAGGCATTGCCATACAATGCTTTACACATACTTCTCAAGAGTGCTTTGAATAACTTGTTGCAAAAGTGAGAGCGTCCATCATTAATAATTGCTCTAGGTGTTCCAAACCTGGAGAAAATATTTCTTCGAAGAAAATCTATGACACTCTTGCCCTTATTGTTTGGTAGGGCTATGGCTTCTACCCATTTAGAGACATAATCTACAGCAACCAGAATATACTTATTCCCATGGGAGCTAACAAAGGGTCCCTTGAAGTCCATTCCCCAAACATCAAACAACTTGATCACCAAAATGGAATTAAGAGGGAGTTCTTGCCTCCATGACACTCCACCCTCTCGTATACATCTGTCATAGGACTTGACATAATCATAAGCATCTTTTTATATAGAAGGCCAATAATATTCACACTGTAACACCTTATAAGCTGCACAAGCTCCACTATGATGGCCACCGACTAATGAGAAGTGGCAAGCTTCAAGGATGCTCATCATCTCCCCTACTGGAACACATCTACGGATCATCCCATCAGTACATACATGAAATAGGTATGGCTCATCCCAAAACAATTTCTCCGCATCATGCATGAACCTATGACGTTGATGGGTATTTAGATTAGTATATACAATATAACTCACCAGATAATTTGCATAGTCAATGAACCAAGGAATAAGATCATATGAAGCCACCAACACCCTTTCATCAGGAAAGGAATCATCAATATCAAGACCATCATTAAACTGTACCATGGCTCTATTATCTTATCTGGAAACGTGATCGGCAATTTGATTCTCTGACCCCTTTTTTTCAATCACATCAAAATTAAATTCTTGCAGTAGAGGCACCCATCTGATCAATCTTGGCTTTGCATCTTTCTTGGCTATCAAATGCTTGAGTGCTGCATGGTCCGTGTGTACTATCACTTTGGCTCCCAAAAAGTATGATCGAAAATTTTCAAATGCGAAGACCAATGCAAGTAACTCCTATTCAGTGACCATATAGTTTTTCTGGGTCACGTTTAGTGCTTTGCTCACATAGTAGATAGAATGTAGGACTTTTTTCTTGCACTGTCCTAGCACCATACCTGGTGCAACCCTACTAGCAATACACATTAATTCAAAGGGCTTTAACCAATCTAGAGCTACAATGATAGGGGTTGAAGTCAATTTTCTATTCAATTCTTCAAAAGCTTGAATACAGGCATCATCAAACACAAAACTGGTGTCTTTTTTCAACAATTTGCACAAAGGCTGTGAAATCTTTGAGAAATCCTTTATGAAGCATCGGTAGAACCCTGCATGGCCCAAGAAGCTCGTAACACCTTTTACAGAGAGTGATGGTGGGAGTTATCAGTAACTTCAATATTCACTTTATCAACCTCAATGACCTTGCTAGAAATTTTGTGACCAAGTTCAATACCTTCCTTGACCATGAAGTGACATTTTTCCCAATTCAACACCAAGTGACTTTCGACACATCTATGCAAAATATCATGCAAATGTAACAAACACTCTTTAAATGATTGGCCAACCACACTAAAATGATCCATGAACACCTCAATAGTACTTTCAACTATGTCCAAAAAAATAGACATCATGCATCTTTGAAATGTCAACAGAGAATTGCATAACCCAAACGACATTCTCTTAAATGCAAAAGTGCTATAAGGACAGGTAAAACTTGTCTTATCTTTATCTTCTGGTGCAATGAAAATTTGATTGTACCTAGAATACCCATCAAGGAAGCAGTACCAACCTTTCTCTGCAAGTCTGTCAAGCATTTGATCCAATAATGGCATAGGGAAATGATCTTTCTCTGTGGAGGCATTAAGCTTGCTATAATCCACTATCCGATGACTGGTCACATGAGAATCAACTCATTTTTGGTATTTGGCACCACTGTGATACCTCCTATTTTTGAAACACACTACACAAGACTGGCTATTCACTGTCGGTGATAGGATAGATTACTCCTGCATCCAACCATTTGATGATTTCTTTTTGACCAACCTCTTGAATTGGAGGATTCAATCATCTCTAATGTTCGATACTAGGATTGTAATATTTGACTAGTTGAATATTGTGAGTGAATATGCATGGAGGTATACCAATTATATCTGTAATTATCTATCCAATAGCCCTTTTGAATTTCTTTAGTACTGCTACAAGGTTCTCTGCCTAATGTTCACCCAAGTCTGCAGCAATGATGACTAGTAATGTATCATTCTATCCCAAAAATGCATATTTCAAATGTGATGGGAGTGCTTTCAGTTCCAACTCATGTGGGATCTCTATGGAAGGCTTTTGTGGGTAGAGATTTCCTATTCTGCAAATTTAATTCTAATTTTGCCTGACGTCTCGGCCCAAATGATACATCAAGAGCATTCATTGTCTCCTCATAATCCGGGATACCATCACCATCAAAATTCATTAACACTGCCTCCAAAGTATCAACTCTAAAAGTAGCTCGACTGGAATCTCTAACTCATCATCATCAACAATTTCAATCACCGAAATTACCCAAAATCACACTGTTTCCTATCTTGTTGGCAAACCTTAAACACAACTGCTTCTTCACCAAATCTAAATATGAGCAGCCCCTTCTCCATGTCGACCAACGTGCGACCTGTGGCTAAGAAAGGCCTTTCCAAGGTAATAGGAACTACAAAATTAACCTCACAGTCAAGTATAAAAAAATTTGTAGGAAATATAAATTTATTTACCTTTACCAGCACATCATAAAGTATCCATACAGGTTTCTTGACTATCCTATTTGCCTGTTGCAACCACATCTTTGTAGGGACAGGGGTGCCCAAACCAAGCCTTTTGAAGATGGCAAGGGGCATCAAATTAATGCTAGCTCCCAAATCATAAAGTGCTTTGGCAAATGCAAGCTTTCCAATAGTACATAGTATGGTGAAGGCACCTAGGTATTCACGTTTCTAGAGCAATGATTTTGTGGTACTGGCACTGGAACGTTGGAAACTTTGGGAGAGATCTTGGCTAATTGCTTGCTCTTCTTAACTAGATCCTTCATCCATCTTGCATATCCAGGTAACCTCTCTAGAGCTTCAATCAAAGGAATGTTCCCTAATTACTTCTTGAGTATTACCAAAAATTGCTCAAATGTACCTTCCTCTTTTTTCTTCATAAGCCTTTAAAGAGAAGGTAGGGGAGGTCTTGGAAAGGTTTTATACCTCTTTGGTTGCTCTTTTGTTTCATACACTTTGGTCTCTTCACAAACACTTTTCTTATAGCTTTCCTCTACAACCATCAACATTGGGGGATCTATGGTGCTTTTCCCACTCCTAGTCATGACCGCCATGCAATGTCCATCATTCTTTGAATTTTAAACCGTATTACTTATTAAAGTGACCTTTTGGCGTTGGTTCAATTAAGAAGAAACTTGACCAAATTATTCCTCTAATTGTTTAATGGCCACCGAATGAGACTCTACCTTTTGATTTATTCTTGAAATATCTAATTTCATTACTTTCAAGGTCTCATCTCGATGGTCGCCCCTCTTCAACAACTTGTCAAACATCTCCTCAATCCTAGAAGTACTTAATCCAGCATCACGGTTGTGGGGCGGCACATAAGGACCACTTCTACAGCCATCTCTTCTACCCCATTTGACATCTGGCATTCCTTTCATAATAACTACCTCGATTGTCTCTATATGCACCATCATGGTTGTAGTTCTGACCTTGATTTTCGAAACCTTCCTCCAATAGTCCGTGTTGGACCCTTGGGGGTCGGTTTAGAAACCTACTAATTGGTTATTCATGAAGCAAACATCTTCATCAAAGAATGGTTCTTCATATACAGATACCTTAAGAGGTTGGTGGGTCACCGCTTGAGCACTTGCTTGGCTCTGCTTTAAGACCAAGTCTATGCTTGTGCAAAGTTGGGCAAGTTATTGCATGATCTCCTCATTGACTTTTGCTTGCTCATTGTTGGTGTTTACCACACAAGAAGTCTTCATAACACCTCTCTCTTTTTGACCCTATGCTTTATTAGTTTTAACCACTTGCCTCATCCTTTCAGTGATCAATGGAAAAGGTTGATCAAGAAACATGCCTCTCATGATTGTGTCGGCACAAGCTTGACTATTCTTATCAAGTGCCCGATAAAAAATATCAATCAAGGCATCATCAACAATCTCATAATCAGGAACTATTCACAAACACTTGGTGAACCTCTCCCTTGTGGTACTAATAGAGTCATCGAGCAATTGCTTTGAGCTTAAGTTTATTGGACCTTAGAAAGGACCTTTCTAGAAAAACTCTATAGAGCTCCACATATCTTGTTATTGTACCTTGGGGAAGCTTAGGCAATCACAAAGCTTTATTACCAGTTAGTGACAATGGGAGCACTTGCAAACAACTGCATCCAAAGAAAGATTTTGTATCCCCATAACACTTTTGCAGATGAAGACGACATTATGGAGATGACAATGGGGATCCTCTAAAGGTAACCCTGTGAACAAGATGGTTTTAGAGCATTTGGAGTAATCCACTTAACACTGTGAACTTAGTGTTTGCTGATAATGGTGGCAACACAAAAGTACCAGTAATATCTACGTCCATAGGGTTCAAGCTACATTGATTCTAACCATAAGCATTTTTGTTGAAATCCCTAAGTTGTGGCCTATTATCCCTTGGTGGTGGATTCTCCTCTCTTCTCATATCATCGTCATTTACATTCATTTCTTCTTCAACTGTGATATCCTCATTCACATGAGCTATTCTTCTAGTGAATCAATGGATCTCCAAATTGATCGAAGCTAAGGGATTGCCCTGGATCTTTGTATTGGGAATACAACCTAGTACACCCTACAAATAAGACTAAAACAAAAATAAAAGTAAAATACAAGAGAATCTAGAAATTAACACTTGAATTAGCCAATAGTGAAATTAAGTCAAGAACCTAGACGTATTCCTCGGCGATGACGCTATATTTTTTTATATTCACACTCCAACAGTAAAATAGTCGCAGTCAAGTATAAACCTAACTAAAGGTTAGGGTCGAATAAACAAGGAATAGGGGGCTTGATTATGTTGATCCACTAATAATCATTTTAAGCATCGATTACTATATTCTCTAAAATAGGGGGGTTTGTGATTCAAATGACTAAAAAAAATAAACACTATGCTATTTATGTAATAAGACAATCAAATTGAGGAAAAACTTGGTAATTATGTTCCCAATGATTGGTTGACTCAATTATCCTAGACAACATGACTCTAATTAGGAATTCACATGCAGGACGGTAACTTAGGTTCTTCCAGCCCTCCTGTGAAGGTGAAGGTCAAATTTCACCATAGTATTTGGTCAACAAATATGGTGTGCTAACTAACCATTACACATTGTCCAAGTCGACCTCCCCTTGGTCAGGTTTGGTTGATTAGATGAGAACACATCAATCGAGTCCTCTCTTCTACTTTTACTTTCCTATTCATCACTACCTTGGTCGGGATCGTGATAGTAGTTGGAGTTTGGTGTTAGGTGAAGGTGAAGGTCAAATTTCACTATAGTATTTGGTCAACAACTATGGTGTGCCAACTAACCATTACACATTGTCCAAGTCGACCTCCCCTTGGTCAGGTTCGGTTGATTAGATGAGAACATATCAATCGAGTCCTATCATCTACTTTTACTTTCCTATTCGTCACTACCTTGGTCGGGATTGTGATAGTAGGTGGAGTTTGGTGTTAGGCCCCACCAAATAACAATCAAAATGAAGGAAAATAAATAATACATGCAAAACCCTCATCAAAGAAATGCACAAAGTCTAGATTATTTCAAATCAACTACTCATGGTTCCCACAACCCCAAGTTGTGGGTACTTAGCTACTCATGGCTAAGGAAAAATTAACAACAATGAATATGAGAGACATAGTTGAGAGATTACCCAAAACAATGAAGAACAAAGACACCTTCAAGTTGAAAACCATAGGCTTGGATTAATAAAAAATGAGTACAATGTGACTTTTCAATCCCTCAAAGTGGCTCTTCAAGTTAAAAAATGAAGTCTACACTAAACCTTATAAATCTTCTTAGAATATTCAAGAGAAAATATTCAAAGTGGTGGAATCTGAAAATGTTCAAAGTCTACAGCTAAAACCCTAAAATTAACTATTTATACTATTTTACAAAAATACCATGAAAATTAAATAGAAAATACATCTGCCAGCAATCACGTCTCCCAGATAAGACTTGTAGGTCACCCTACGAGTCGTAATTGGGGTTTTTTGGTCAGCACTTGGCATTTTTGACTTGACTGCTATGACCCACTGTTATGAGTCGTTGCTTGGGCTACGAGTCATATGCTCTTCTCGTAGTCTACGCCTGCAGTTCTTGATGCAAACCTTTGGCTCACTATTTCTTGTTACAATCCCCACCTATATGAGTGGTAATGAGACCTATGACTCGTAGGGTGGCCTCGTATGGCTGACCTCCACTTCTCATATTTTTTATCTTGCTCTCTGGAGCTTGCTGTGAAGGGCATCCTACGACTTATAGCATTAGCTAGGACTCGTAGCGTGACTCATATGTCCTGTGCTTAAAAAAAATCTGCAATTTTCACCCAAAATCATGCCAACCTGTATTTTCTGCAATAATAACACAAAAACACATAAAAATCATAAACGTCACATTAAGAACTTGCATAATCCCTTGTTTTAAGCATCAAATGTGTTGTATTTTGGCAGCACATCAAAGTGTGTGCCTTCCATGGTTTATTTGATGATGAAGTTATAAAAACATTAAACGCGTGTGGTTTCTATTTTGAAAGTGCAATTTCCACTTTAGTCCAAAGGAACTT
Organism: Solanum sejunctum; assembly: GCA_025642045.1. Taxonomy (NCBI): domain Eukaryota; kingdom Viridiplantae; phylum Streptophyta; class Magnoliopsida; order Solanales; family Solanaceae; genus Solanum; species Solanum sejunctum. The sequence continues at coordinate 26,833 of JAOTQJ010139786.1, read as the reverse complement.
GCTCCAAAGGGATTGGCATTATTTGGTGATGCATGATCTGGTGCACGATATGGGAAGAGAAATTGTTCACTTGGAATCACCTCGAGACTATGGAAAACGGCGTAGATTGTTCAAACCTCTAGAAGTACGCGATGTTCTACAAGGAAACAAAGTAAGTTCTTCATTATCTTTGGTTATACTTTCTTTTTCCAATTTAATTTGATAAACATTTGCATATAATTACTTTTATTCAATCATTTGAGCTGAAACTACAGGGTTCTAAAAAAGTAGAAGTACTAATGGTAGATCTAGGGGCATTAAAAGGTGCAAACCTGAGCACTAAGACATTTAGAAAATGAAAACCTGAGGGTGTTTAAAATCGATGAATTACAAATTAATGGAGATTTCATGTTTCTGTCCAAGGAGATCAGATGTTTTTCTTGGCAAAAATGTCCTTTAAAATGTATACCATCACACTTTCCCCTCGAAAAGCTTGTAGTTCTAAAACTGCAAGGGAGTTATATCCAAAAATTTGGTGTCGATCTGAAGGTAATTTGTTACATTAGTTTAGAGTTAATGGTAAAAAAAAAACCTAATGTATCTTGTTTTTTCGAGTTTCATATTTGAACTATCAGGTATGCAAGTTTCCTAACTAAACTAATGTCAATTATTTATCAAAACAAATCTCAACTATCAATTATGCAAGTTTCCTAACTAAACTAATGTCAATTATTTATCAAAACAGATCTCAACTATCAATATTCTCTTTTCGTACCTAAATGATGATGATATATTAGGTAGGAAAGAAACTCACTCTATTGAAAGTTTAGGTATGAAACTCGAAAAAACGAGATTCTTTAAGTATGTTTTTGACCATCAACTTCTGTTTATTGCAGCTGAGTGAAAGATGCATCTAGCTTATACTATAAGGGGTTGTTTGGTTTGGATACAAGTTATAATGAGAATAGTTATACTGGGATAAGTTATGATGGGATAAGTTATGATGAGATTATTTATGCAGTAGTTTTTATTGCTTGTTTAGTTTGTCATATTCATAATACTATTTATTGCATAATTTCTAAGAATAAGTTATTTGTTTACAAAAATATCCTCCACTTTGTTTAGTTTTTTTGTTTTCAATATTCTCATTGCAACTTTCAGCTATTCATTCTTAAAATACAATTTTCATCTTATTTAATGTAAATAATTTATGCATGCATTTTTCATGTTTATGTTATGTGTTTATAATTAAACCTTAATCTTATTCAACTTAAAAATAAAATGTCTATCTTATTTAGCTTTAAATAAAATTTTCATCTCATTTAGCTTAGAAATAAAACTTTCATGCATCTTATTTAACTTAAAATAAAATTTTCATTTAATTTTGTTAAAGTAAAAAGTTATTATTAAATTTTAAAGTTATCTACATTTTAATTGGTATATAGAGTACAACTTTTAAGTGAGTAATAAATTATTTAATTAAAAATACGTAATTTAATAGTGAAGTGAACATTTTAAGAGAAATCAAAATATAGATAAACATAAGTATTAGACAAATAAGTTCAATGTATAATATATTCGTAAATAGAAATTGTAAAAGTATGTTATCATAAAAATATCAATTAATTAAGGTAATGAATGTTATTATAAATATGATTAAAAATTATGTTAATATACATGAATATAAAAATAGTGTATAAAAGAGAGTTTAAAGGGGTATTTTTGCATTTTTGCATACTTAATCCCAAGATAACTTATCCTAAGATTATTATTCCACTCACAAGGAGGGATAACTTATCCGATCACTAATTATTAATCTCGGGATAAGTTATTCCAACTTGTGCAACCAAACAATGAATTGAGGGTCACTTAAAAATTGTCCCGGGATTAAATTTCTTTATCCATCACACTAAATAACCTCTAACGGTATTTGTTTTTTTTTTCTCTTAGTGTTGGAAAAGTTTGAAGAAGCTGGACCTCTCTGATAGCAAACACCTCGTAAGAACTCCAAACTTCAATGGTTCCCGAAGTCTCAAGACTTTGTGGCTTCATGGTTGCTCTAGTCTGATGGAGATCCATGAATCAATTACAAATTTGCACAGACTAATTGATCTTGATTTTTATGGTTGCAAAAAGCTTACATATCTTCCGAGCAGCATATGCCATCTGAAGTCCCTTCGATCCTTAGGCATTAGTTGGTGTTCATCTTTAAAAACACTGCCTGTTGAGCTTGGAGAAATGATAGCTCTTACATCTCTTCTTGCTGGTGATACAGGTATAGTACAATTACCTGGATCAGTTGAAATGCTAAGAGATCTTGTAACGTTGGAAGTGGGAGGTCGAAATTTAGAGGGCAAACGGAGTATCATTTCTCGAAAAAGAATACATCGTGTAGGAGCCTTGTCAAGTTCTATATCGTCTTTAATACTTACACATTGTGGTTTCTCCGAGGATAATTTTCCTCGAGATATTGGGAGTTTATCCTCTTTGATATATTTGAATTTGAGCGGCAACAGTTTCCGCTGTCTACCCTTTGATTTTTCAAAACTGCAACTGTTGGAGTATTTGTGTTTGAATGATTGTGAGAATCTTCAAACACTCCCATCAGTATCAAATTTACAAAAGTTTTGGACTATTGAAGTTGCAAACTGCAAGAAGTTGGTAGATGTTACGGGATTGGATAACCTCCCTTCTATAGAGAGGTTCAACATGGTTAATTTTACTTCTCTGCAGAACCCGTTCAACGAAGGCTTCTTTACTGCACCTGCTCTACCATTTCAATCTAGAAAAAATCCTAATTGTAGTCTCTCTCTATCTGTCTATCTCCTGAGAGTTAATTTTTCAGACAACCATTTTTCTGTTACAAAACAAAGGTGACTGACTTTCTGAAATAATTAACATTAGTTAAGTAACTTTTGTGTTACAAAACAATGTCAACTGACTTTGTGATATAAAATGTTGATTGACTCCATCTTTGTCTGATGAAGCAGAGGTTGGAAATTTATCTCCAAAGCGATGACATTCCTGATTTTTGCAGCAGTCAAGTAACATCTTCGTCTATCTGGTTCACTATGCCCACACTTAAATGAGTATAAATTCTTAGGAATGATTCTCCTGGTGTGTTCGTAAGTTTGTCAAAGTACCAACTTCAAGACGTTTCCATCCGCGTGGATTAAGCTTCAATATTGCTGGAAGAAGCCTTCAAAATGTTATCATTGGCGATATGATTATGAAATACATGCTAAACGCAGAACTATCATGTGTACTTTACAGATCTTACTTACAAGAACCATTTTATGGACAGACAATGGAAGGCGGGGAAAAGATGCAAATCGCGGAGTTTGGTGAAGAAAGTACAGTAAAGAAGATAGGGATCCATCTGTTATATTTGGACCAACATGGTAACGTTATATCGTTGCCAGCAATCATGGATCATTCTCATTGAAAAATAGAGTCATTTCAGTAGAGTCGTATCCAAAAGGCATAATATATAAACATACATTCAAACTTGGCCTCAACTGACAAGTAAGCAATCAAATTTTCAGAGTGCACGTCTACACACCTCAACTTTGTCTCAATTGACAACTTAACACAAACTTGTCTCCACTGTGTCTCGTGGACACCTGACACTCAAAAAGAACACAATGACATGTTCTTTGTATTGATCCTTTCATTTGAAAATAAACAGCACAATAACAAAAAACGCTCTTTTTTTCTTTCCAAATTGTTCACAATAAGAAACACACACTCAATAAGTGGTAAAGGATGAGGGGATCGGGGATCGATCAGGTCACATTTCACATTCTGTAAGGATCAAGACCAGACTTATGAACTGGCTTGGAGAAAAAGCTAGCAATGTAATCTTTCACAAGAAATTCTTTATACAGCAGGGGATTTTCTTATGATATGAGCTCTTTAATTGGACCATATATCTTTGGAGGTTCAAAAGCACCATGGAAGAAGTATGCCACTGATATCCTTGGTCCTGTCTTATTTGCTAGAACTCTATGATTTACACTTACAAAATTGTCATTTGATAGCATCCGTGTTCAGAAAAAAAAAGAAAAAGATTGAGATAAGTCACAATTTGTGAATTATACAACATTACACCAGTGGAATTCCACAAGTGGAGTTTGGGGAGGATAAAATGTATGCATATCTTATCATTGCCTTATAGAGATAGAGAGGCTGTTTTCAGAAAACCCTCGTCTCAAAAATCAAACCCCATAAGCAGAAGATACTAGATATGGAACAATTTTTTAATTATGAAGATAAATATTAGAGGTAATGATCAAAACATACCTAAGTAGTACTTTTTGCGAATTTCATACCTGAACTATCACAAACTATTTATTGAAACTGACTAGTTTCAAGTGTTTGATAGGCAAAAGACGTGCACAACTTAATTTGTCCATGAAATTTTGCCCACATGGTAGCCAACCCACTAATTCCAAGGTGTGTTAGGATAAATAGTTTAGTCCAGGTGGGAAACACTAATGCACCTGAAAAATTTGGAAACTCGAAAAAAAGTGATAGTTAAGGCGTATTTTTTATCATTATCTCTTTAGAAAAAATTCCAATTAATTTCTTTAATTATCCCCCTAAGAGTTCCATTTTGCACCATTTTAAACCAAAAAAGAGAGTGTAGACCAAGCACTATTAGATACTAGTCGAAGAGTGTTTTGAAAATAGTCGATGATATTTCAGGTAGAAAACGCAAATAACTGATAGTTCAGGTTGAAAACTCGCAAAAACATGATACTTCAAGTACATCTTTTACCATTATCTTAAATATTGAGAGTGTGTTTTGTTGCGAACCCGAAGAAAGTCACCCATATTAACAACCAAACCACCTTCAACTGGTTCAACATCGACCCATTGGTTATCATGCATGACTTGCAGGGAGCCACCACTTTGATCTTGAAGCAAAATGGTAAGAAAAAGAGGATATGTGTGCTTATCGGTACCAAGAGTTAGCTCTGGCTGTGGACATGCTGGGTAGTAATGGCATGCCAATGTTTTACCGTTGTCACATTCCATTGCTTTCAAGTAGTCTGATTTTAGCCAACAGCTTCTGATAGTAACTCGAGAATAGTGTCTCCGAGTTCTCTAACATGATTGATGTACTCAATGGATGTTTTCCTGGACATTACTAAGAAATGATCAGACATTACTAAGTTTAGATAACCATGTCTAAAATGCCACATAATTGTAAAGATGGAATCTTTTGATAGTACTATTGATAATGTATCATGATTTGCTATAACGAATGATCCAAATGATGTAAGCTAAATGATCCATAAGATGTTTCAACAGAATGGAGCTGAATGATCCAAATGATGTAAGCTAAATGATCCATAAGATGTTTCAACAGAATGGAGCTACATGATCGTAAAGTTGAGCAGAACATCGATTAATTGATCTGTGTTGTTATTAGCTTGGTGTAGAAAAGAAGAGTTGATTAAGCACTACATGAAAGAGTTCCGCTATCAATTTGGGATCATTACAGAAGACTACAGAATTAGAGTCCGGCTTGCTGGAAGACATTTGTTAATGTTTTGAGAGGTATTTGATCTCAAATTTATATTTCAGCAAGTTTGTATGTTCTATGTGATCGTATATGTCTCTATTATTCATGTAAGCATATGATTTCTACTATGCTGGACTTAAACAATGCCTCAGGTCTACCAGATTGATCAACTATGAACATTCTTTTTGTAAACGAAGAAAAACTACATCTGTTCTACTAAAAATTCAATGCCCTGAAGGCATAAAACAGGAAAGTTAGTTACCTGCAAACTGCTGGTATTTCTTCAGGTTCAATATGACCAGTAATCATCATACAAATGTTCAACGTATCCCTCCAATTAGCGGAGTTAGATTGATACAGATGAAAATTGCTGTCATATCTAACTCTCCTCATTGATCTATCATGTGAATAGTACACTTTCTTTAGTTCAACATCTTGCTCGTGAAATTTATGAGTACTATCAATCACTCCTTCCAAAACACTCAAAGGAACACCATGATTTATCAGTTGAAAAAATCCCCACTTCTCTGATGCTTCCTTTATCTCGTCAACTATCTTCTTATGTCAATCATGAATTTCTATTCCACTGAAATCCACTACTGGAACCTGCAACTTGCATCAACTCAATTTGTGAGCAAGTTCATCAGGTGGCCTAATGAAAATTTGTGGAATATCGCCTATTCCAGCATCAACTAGTCCCTTAACCCCGGCTTTTGTATCATCAAACGCCTTTTTCTCATTCATTCGATCACAATCCATTGTCAAATTCAGATTTAGACTCCTCAGTGCTTGATGGATATATTATTGTCAGTTTTATGGAGGCTAATTTTCCTTAACAGATAGATGAGTTTGTTAAAGTCAATTGATGCTCAAAGACATGTAAAAATCCCCTTCAATTTATTTATCTGACTTTTCATTTTCGTCCATTTTTAAGAAAAAAGTCTCTTTCCATTTTTGGTGATACTTCAATTTTAACTTTCCATGTGATATGTTTAAAATTATAAAATCAAAGGACATTTTGTACATTTTACATATCGTTGATTTAAGGCAACGAGTTTCAGAACTTTTTTTTGACTTCCTTACACTTCGCGTCAAGCCAAAATCAGAAAAATAAATCAAAATGGAGGTAGTATATGTCCTTTTGTGAAATGTCATATTCAACAACAACAATAAGAAGAAGATATCCGGCGGAATCCTACAAGTAGGGTTTGGGGAGGGTAAAATGTACGCATACCTTACCACTATCTCATAAAGATAGAGAGTCTGTTTCCGAAAGACCCTCGTCTCAAAAATATCAAGCACCAAAAGCAGAAGATACTAGATATAAAAAAAACCGACTAAAGTGGAAAGCCATTGATAACATGTAAATACAATAAAAGTAATATATATAAACCAAATAATAACAACAAAAGATATAAAGATATGACTAATCCTATTAACCTACTATATCACAAGGCTAGACATCATCTTACCACTACAAACCTATTAACCTTCTACCCTAATACGCGACCTTTACTGGTTTCTATATAAAATCATGTCGTCGCTGATTACTATATTTTGTATTAGGGAAAAGAGTCAAATATGCCATCAAACTTTGAAAAAAGGCTCATTTATGTCATATGTTAAAAGTATGACTCATTTATGCTATTACCGTCTGAGAAAAGACTCATCTATTCTATTATTTTTTAACTCCGATTTTGCAAAACCATTTAAAACAATACTCTAAATACTTTTAAATTAGAATTTTGGATCAAATGTAGTTTTTTTAGTCATTCTTCTTCAAGAATGTCAAAATCACATGAAGAACACCAAGAACTTTCAAATTTTCAACTTCTTCAAATATTCACAAAATCACCCGAAATTTCAAAATTAGCGTTCCTCCAAGCTAAATACCAAAACTCAATATGTTTTGACCTCGAATTCAACCTAACTCAACAAGACCTACTTGCAATTTTTCTTCAAAATTCAACAACACTAGGTGAAAAAATATTTCAAAAAAAGATAAATCAATCCCAAAATCTTAAAATTGTGCGTTGATTCATGTTTTTTGTTGTTGTTTTTTAATATAAATCCTTATCCATAATATTTTTGAGTCTATGTTCAAATTTTCAATTAATTTAGCGTTGAAGAGAAAATTTTACCATTAAGATTATAGTTTTGAAATTTTGAAGATAAATTTCAAGTGAGTCTTGTTGAGTTAGGTTGAATTCGAGCTAAAAAAGTATTGAGTTTTGCTATCTAGCTCGGAGGAATGCTACTCTTAAAATTTGGGTTGATTTCATGAATATTTGAAAAAGTTAAATATTTGAGAGTTCTTAGTGTTCTTTATGTGTTCTTAGTATTCTTGAAGAAGAATAACTCAAAAGACTATATTTGATCCAAAATTCTAATATAAAAGTGTTTAAAGTTGTTTAAGTGGTTTTGCAAAATCAAAGTTAAAAATAATGACATAGATGAGTCTTTTCTCAAATGATAATGACATAAATGAGTTACGTTTTTAACGGATAACATAAATGAGCTTTTCTCAAAGTTCGATGACATATTTGAGTCTTTTTCCCTTTTTATTATTTTGAGGTTGCAATGTAGATCGGATCTGGTGTAGATCTTTAAACTCTAAACTACTTTTTTTTCTTCTTCAGTTGTAAGCTCTGTAGACAACTATTTTGCAAACAATTATAGCCTGGAGCCCTAAAGGCACTAATATAATCCCTGTTTTAAACAAAATAAAGATAAAATAAATAGTTAAATAAGTCATGTTGTAGGGACTAGTTGAAAACTTCTTCATTTATGATAAGAAAATGGAGTATTATATATAATTTGCTCATTTACCTACCTAGTACTTTTAGAACGATGAAAATATGGGACCCACATATTGTACCAATATTTGCTCCGTTTCAATTTACTTGATATAATTTGAATTTTAAAAGCCAAATAATTTAGTTTTGATCGTGAATTTGAATACGAGATCTTAATGTACATATTTAAAACTATGTAAAAACAACTAAATTGTAATGATTGATAATGAAAGATATTTCAAAGATATATGAAAGAATTATTATAAAAAAAATTATTTGAATTTCAAAATTCAAAAAAAGCCACATAAATTGAAATGAAAGAAATATGAATTTTACAACTTTTTCCTTTTAGTTTCATAATTTGTTCGTACTACTCTACTAAATGAATTAATAACGGGCGTTATAATCTATTAATTTGATATAAATAATGAAAAAGAAATGCTTAGAATTGTTCTTCTAGTTTTGTTAAACTTATAATAATAATAATAAAAAATTGCAAACAAAATGGAATAAGAAATGGCAATTTGCTTGGTCATCATATTATTTTTTGTGAAGTTGACCTTGACTTGTAACGGGTCATGTTTGGGCTGTGTCACGGGTCAATTTGGGCTATTTGCATATTGTGGGCCAACTTGGGCGTTGCCCTTCAGTTATTCTATTTTCATCATAGAATGATTCCTTCTTATAAGCCCATCAGTAAATACAACTCTTTCCCGACTCATAAAATTTTGAACATGTTATATTTTTTGGAGAAATTTTTATGCATAGTCATTCAAAAATATATTAATTATACTTTATAACTATAGTTTGGATAATTACATTTCGTAACTATATTATAACATCTGTATAATTTGAGTAACATTTGTATTTGTTTGTATGATTTGCTATATAATTTTCAGTTTTTATATAGCGCTTATATATTTGGCTATACAATTTGATTCACACAATATTTATATGAATCAAGTGAATTATACAAAACTCAAACAGTAATTATAGCTAAATGTTTGCCGTAAGCCATGTTCATATATTTCGCTATATAATTTGATTCGCACACTGTATTTAAATAAATCACATGAATTATACAAAATTCAAACTGTAATTATAGCTAGATGTTTGCCACGAGCCGTAATTAGTTCAAACTATAACTATGTTAGCTAATTAACTAGTGTAGATTTATTTATCCGCGTATTATTCTTTTCTTTTCCTGTTTTTTTTAAAAACTGATTTTGGCATTTCTACTTACTACACATTAGAAAAGAAGTAGGTGTCTAAGAGCTTTAAACTCATATATATCTATTTTAGTGTACTAGTATTAGTGTAACATCATTTTGAGACGTGACTCCAATTGCTTTACTTTTTCCTTTTATAGAATTGGAACCATTAGAATAAAATTTACTTGATTGATACATGAATATACATCTAGCAATTTATTGCGCCAGGAGTGGAAGTCGTATAATTATGACCCAAGCATCGATAATTTCTTTGATAATCCAACCGCATCTTTTTTCATTCATCAAACAAGAACATCGATCCAAAAAAATATTCATTTGTAAAAGAATATCTTTATCCTAATTTTTATCAAATGAAAAATTTCGCCATGCTAACTAACAAGGGCAGATCCATGATAGAAGCTACAAAGTTTTAACACAGCCTAATAAATATAGCCGGTATCTTTTATGCATATATCTTTCCCTATTTTAAAAAAAAATTGCTTTTCCTTCCTTTTAGATATTGTGCGCTTTGGTATTATGAAGAAAGTGATATTGGAAAGGGCGTAATATCTTCATCACATGTATTGGAAAATGAGCAGAGGGATCCAAGTTACATGACTGTGTAAAGAATTGTCAGAGTACTATGCCACCAAAGAAACAAAGTAAGATTCCTGGTGGGCATTGTATTGACGAGGTACGACCCTGGAAAAATGAGTTATCCATCTATTGAAGCACTTGGTCTGACATCAGGTATCATGAAATATGGATCTCTGCTGATAAATATTGTCTTTGTTGTGTCAACCAAATCTATAGCAACTGTGACTCAAGGGATTTTAGCAAGCCTAGAGCTCAAATTTGAATTTCTTTTCATGAAAAGAGCACAGTACAATGGTCTTTAGGATTAGATGGATATATGAAACCTTAGAATCATCAAAATGCCAAAATCACTTCATGGAGCAAAAAATCAGTACAATCACCTAAATGTTAAGTATTCACTAACATCTTTAGTATTCATTATTTGGTTTAATTTGTCCTCTTCTTAAACCTAGATTTTTCATAAATTTCATTTTCTATACTCTATTTTAAAGAATGATATTGATATATCTAGAGTTGATATTATCTTTCAAAATGATTTTCGTTACACCATCAATATCTAAAAGCTATCATAGCAAAATTTATTTAGTTTGGTACTTCTATTCAATTGATGTAGCCTATTTCTTAGGTTTGACGGTTCTACCATTTTGGGATATATGAGTCTCGAGGCTAGAATGGGAGTTGAATGATGAATCCATTTACGACATATATATATACTTGTAGTTAATAATATTGGTTCTTAAGGGGAAAAACTAGTTTTAAGGCATAGGAGTAACAACTCAGAGATTTTAGGTTAGAGTCCCAGCTGCAAAAACTATTGCACCTATCTGGTCTAACCTTGGTGGGCAACATTACCTTTTTAGTATGTGCTATGGCCTTCTATTTCCATGCTTATAGCATTATCTGCTATGGCCTTCTATTTCCACGCTTATAGCATTGTGTTAAATATTGCTCCCTCATTATCTCGTGACTTATTTGATGCCAGCAAGTTAGCCTTTTGCATATGGGTTTTAAGAAATTCCTCCGGTGGGATGGACTGGTCGATGATCTTGGGTGCATACAAGCTCTAGGGACGCCATTAGTGTCACTAAAAAAAATGAATAGGACACTTTAGAATGTATGCCAACTATGGAAATAGTTCTACTCATACATAGTTGCGAGTTGTGGCATAACGATAATCTGATTAGATACTACTTGATGAGATGGCAGTAAACTTGATTCCCATTTGGGATAAATTCCTTGAGGACTTGAAGTTACTGCCACTCTTATGGACCATCTTATGCTTTCAGGTATGGGAAATAAGCAATTGTAGGTTATATGGGAGCCCATACATTGCTTATTTTCTAAATTGTTTTACTTCTACTACTTAATGAGATGTGGAGTGCGAAACAATCTTTATCTCTATGTGGACTCTCTTTATGTTTTTTGGTCTAAGAAATTGGTTCATTGATCTTTTTTATGTCCTTGGAACTTGAATACGCCTTTCATTATGATTTAAAAAGCAGAGAAGTTTGTCGCTGATTATTCTACATATCTCGAATGAAAGCCGGCTTTGCCCCAGCTATGGTTATCCTTTGGAAACCAAAAGAGCTACCGAAGGAAAGGGATTCGGTCTCTCCCTAGGACTTTGGAGAGGAAAGGTCAGAGAAGAAACCATTCTTTGCGCAAGGTTTTTGCTTCATGCATCCTTACTAGTAAAAGAGGGGTTCTTCGACAAAGAAGGCATTCTGGTAGGAAGGCTGACCACTACATAAGTCGTTATCTGGCCAGGAGAGAAGCAAGTTACATTTATTTTATCCCCCTTCCTGGGCAGGGAAGAGAATGAAAATGGACCGCCAATGGTAGTCTTGGTTGATTTTGATTCGAGGTTCTTACACAGCAGAGCGAAGTCTTCTATTGTGTTACATTTTCTCTGCCCCTCCCAATCGTACTGGAGTGATTCGAGAAGAACTATTAGGTGGAGATTCTATCTATTCTACAATGCTTATATAATATATGTATATATTGAAGATCCTTTGTACTTGAAGAATTTGCACCACTCAATTGGAATCCAGGTTCTCTTCCATATAATTATTAGTGTTTCCTACTCCTCTGCAATTTAGGGGAAGTTTTAGACATATTCGGTGCTCTGGAACTTGCAGTTGGGATATTCAATAACTGTATCCAGGTCATCCTTCCTCCATAGTTAGACGTAAGATGTATGATTTGTCATGGGTATTGCTAGATGCTACTAAATATTTACTTTTGTTGCTTTTTTAACACAAAGTTAGACTTCAATTATCTGGTAAAAACACCCACTAAATCATGTACACCATAATGTTTTCTGTAGGCTAATTAAAAATCTAATTAAAATTTGAGTGAACAAGAAATTTTAATGAGGCATTTCACTTCTTCTTGTGTCTATAAGTGTCTAATTAAATCAACAATACCAAACTAAGAAGGAAGCATAAATAATAACCATTTTGAGTTATAGTGATGATCAACGAACAAAAGCAAAAGTAAATGTCATATTACCAAAATAAGTTTGTAACATTATAGTGTAAACATGGAAATTAATGTATGTGATTTCATGACTCGATTTTCAACCGAGTCAGTCGAGTTAAGATATATATCAACTCAATTTTTACAATATGAGAGAAGCTACAACATACAACTCCAAAGTTGAATTATTTTAATAAAATAAAGTCGAATAACAAAGTGAAAGCAAAATAATCTCTCATGTGGTTTGCGGACTATTAGATAGGATCATGGTGTACCCTCTGCACACCCAAAGGGTAGCGGCTATTGGTTACTCTTGTCATATAAAAAATTCTTCCAAGAACTGGTGTTACATTGTCATGAGCAAAATTTTAAATAGACATGTACAAATAACTCAACTAGTACAAAGAGCAACAACAGAAATACAAAAACATAAATCTAGAAAGTGGTTATATTTGTTTTCTTGAGGCAAATACAGTGTCATGACCCAAGCCTAAATTTAACCCTATGGGTTCTACAATCAGTAGAAGCATAATATGCATGCAATGAATCCATCCCAAGAATGACATCAAAATCCACTATATCTAATCCAACAAAATCACAAGGAAAGACTTTATGCAATATGAACATGAGCAATTACTATAGACTCTTCTAGTAACAATAGACTCACCAATGCGGGTAGACACTTCATATGGTTCACATAACAATTCGGGACTAATATGAAGCTTTTTGGCAACAATAGGAGTAATGAAAAAAAGAGTGGCACCTGGATCTATCAATACATACACATCAAAATAAAAAACCTTTAACATACCGGTGATGACATCAACCACCTCATCCACCCCTTGTCTCCCTTGAAGAGCATAGAATCTATTTTGCCTTGAATCACCCCCTTGTTGGCCTCCCTTTGTCCCTAGACCCGCATTAGCACCTTGGCCTTGTGGATGACCATCTCTACCTTTGTTTTGAGCATGAGGATAATCAACCACCTTATGACCCACTTCACCACAACCATAATAAGCATTAGGATTAGACACTCCACCACCACCACCTTGGAATCTTGGATTATCATTAGCAAATCTCTTATTAGGAGCATTGGAAGACCCTTAGCCTCGGAACTTTTATCCTTTAGGAAACCGGCCACCCTTGGACCTTGGAAACCACCTTCAAAATGAGCCCTCTTGGACTCACCACTTCTTTTTTTTTTGTAAATTTTTCCCCTTCTAGTTGCTCGGCATATGTGATGAGACAAGACAAATCCATATCACCCACTAACATGGTGGTACGATACTCCTCATTGACCAAGTCGGACATCTTCGACACAAATTTGTTCATCCTTGATCTAGGTTTGGCTACTAATTGTGGAGCATACTTAGATATCTTATTGAACTTGAGGACATACTCCCTCACACTCATTCAACCTTGCTTAAGGTTCATAAACTCTATCATTTTAGCCTTCCCTTAGCTCTATTGGAAAATATCGATTGAGGAATGCATCTTTAAACTCTTCCCAAGGGATAGCATTATCATTCCACTTCTCCAACTTCCATTGTGTAAACTAAATTTGAGCCACCCCTTTGCATTGGTAGGCTACCAACTCTGCCTTTTCCTCCAAATTGACCCCATGATAGGTAGCACCTTGTATACCTCGTCTACGAACACTTGGGGGTCCTCATCTATCTTTGATCCGTGGAACTCTGGTGGGTTCATTCTTATGAAATCCCTCACCCTAAAAGCTTGAATGGAAGCATGAGGGGATTGGGTCCCTTGGTTAATTTTGGTTGGTCATAGCATGAGGCAACATTGCAATAGCATCTCGGAACTCATCTTGGACTACCCCTCCACCTTGAGGAGCGGGAGGGGTCGATTGCCCCTTGGGTGTGTGGGCTCTCCTCTTTGGAATCAACATGATCTAGAAGAGTAAATATCATTCATTAGGGGAAAAGCCTTACACTTACACCTAAATCATGATATAGACCATGAGGAAATGAAACATTTCCTCAAATGCCTTAGAGCCTCCCATTCATAGTTGTGGCGTGCTTCACAACTATGAATAAGACTCTAATCAATGCGGCTTGTTGGATTTTGAGGACCATTAACACCTAGTGTTCTGATATCAAGTTTTTCATGACCCAAGCATAGGTCCTAGACGTGATATGGCGAATAGAAACCCAAAGGGACCCAAACAAGCGTCTTATCATATTAATCACACATCCTTGGTCGTGTAAGTAAAATAAACAACAATAAGAGATATAATAAAAAAATAGGACTAAGTGAAGTCTTTGATAATCATTAAAGCATAAAAGAGTTAAGCTCAAACATAAGTACATCATAATATCCAACAAAACCTCTAACATGGAATGGAGCAGGGGCCCAAACACTCTTCGGGCTCACCCTTAAATTAATAAGTGTCTAACATAAAAAAGCCTGAAAATAGCAAAGATAATGTAGATAGTGTCCATAGACTTGAGGACTCACCAAAGCTTATCTTCGAAGTATCAACTAGCCACATGGAGGATGATCAAAAAGTGCTCTGGTCCCTACATGGTAATATCATATAGGCATAGTGTATGTGTTAGTACATTTAAATATACTAAGTACGCGGGATGCCATGCAACAAGACATAAGCAAATATAGTCAAAATGCATAATCATAGGCAATAGATATATAAAATCTCAACATGGCATGCATGATCAATACTTGCAGTGAAACATGCTTGTTTAACACTCAACTTGTTCAGTACATGATACATGTGTGGGAAGAGTCCTTAATCGACATAGACCAAGCAAGCTACTACTTGGAACCCAAGGTATGTCACCCCCGATAAGGTGATTGAGGCATGTAACCCCCTCAACAAGGTGATCGAGGCATGTCACCCCCTCGACAAGGTGTGGTCTACTTGCCATAATATCCATACACTGAATAGTTTAAGGCATGTCACTCCCTCGTCAAGGTGACTGAGGTATGTCATCCCCTCGACAAGGTGTGGTATAACTAGATGTATCCACTAGAAAACCATAAAAAAAATCATGTATAACCTATGGTATCACATAGTTTAGAGACTAAGACTTTATATGAGGACCTCTTGAGTCGAGCCCCCATCTTAAGCCTCAATCGATGCTAAGTCTAATTCCACGGAATACTTGAAATGATCATACTTTAGTCATAACATGAATAACTTGTAAGAGGCATGATAACATGACTTGAGTAGCTCATAAAAATGCTTGACCTCTAATAGTGAGCCTAACTTGAACATGAAAATAGATAACAATCATACATGATCCCTTGCTTTGACATGAATGGCTCACAAGAGGTAAAATCTTGAAATAGGGCTTATTATGATACTTACAACACTATATATACTTATCATAAATTAAATACATACTTAAAAACCCTTAATCATCATGAAGTCACTTGATTGTAAATCATGTAATAGCTCATCAATAATTTGAGAATTTTTGACTTGATATTTTATCAAACACTTGGTGGGTTCATGATACTAGTTCAGCATCATGCAATTCGAGAGTGAAATAAGATGAGATAAATTAATGCAAATCAATCCACCAACATGTAGTAAAAGCCTCATGTAGTGTACCTTGAAATCCATCATCAAAACTCCTAATAGATCATAGTTCCATAGCTCAAAACATGCATAGTCTGAATAGACAAAGATCAACTCATAGTGTAAGCTTAAAATAGATAGTCATGCATAATCAACAATACTTTGATAATACCCCAATATAATTCATGCTCATATTTCATAATAAGTGATATTCATAAGTAATATAAATTGAAATCAAGCAATTTTCATAAAAAGAAAGATTGGGTTCCATGGGTGAAAGGACCCAATGGATGAAACCCACATACCTCAAGCTTGAATTTTCTTGCGATGAGCTTGAAGGAAACTTAGAGCTTGAAATGGATACTTGAGTTCCAAAGTAAAGCTTAAAATCTTTGAATTTGGTATGAGATATTTGGTTAAGTCTTGGAGAGGTTTTTGTGAGGATTTTGAGTTATATATAGTTGAAAAATGACTACGTATAGGTGATTTCACGTTTTAGTGGGCATAGGTGTATCACCCCATGCCCTTGGGCACATACGAAAATCTAAGGATAATTTTTTACTGGTCCATTTCTGGTCCGTGATGTAGACCCAATGTGAAGGAAGAACATGTATAGCTCGGCGCCCCTGGCGTGTCACGGCCAGGCGTGGATGCTCTCTGAAAATCATAAATTAGCAAAGCTTAGTTTTCCTTATGGGTCCTCTAAAATCCTAGTTATACCTATATCTCACTCAATTTTCCCCCTTAATCGAGAATATGAAGTCGAATTTTTGATATCTCCCACGAATTTTGAGATATGTGAAAATTATGATTATGAGCATTTTTGAAGTACATTTTTAGGGCGTTTCATACAGAATTTGAACCAAATTTACTTAATTCATCCAAATTTACTTATATAGTTGCACCATACACATAGCCAATAAACAAATTCACAAATTAGATTCCTGGTAGCAACCGAAATGATTTCTGTTAAAGAGCTAAGTGCTTGTTTGTATTGGTTTATTTTTTTATGATTTTTAAGCCAAAATAACTTTTAAACAATTTTAAAGTATTATGCTCTAAAGTTAAAAAGTGCTTATGAGTACTTATTAAATACCAAAAATATGTTAAAAACTATAAGTTAGGATTCCGAACTTATGGCGTTTGTCTTATAAGTCATACGCCAAAGCCAATCCAAATAGGCTCTAAATCAAAGCCATTTCTAAAAGTGGTTGTCGAGATAATAGTGTCCAACATTCCTAACTTTCTCCTACTATTATGTCTATCTTCATATCAATCACTTTGTTCCTGCCCCCTTTAGCACATCCAGTGTTGTGAAAGGTGATACCTTGTCGCCAATGACGAGAGGCGAGGCGACCCTTTATAGCCTTTTAGATTTATGGCGGGGTGATCTTCAAAAGGAAATACTACAACATTCTGGCCATTGTTCCTATAGTGTTTCATTTTGAAGATAGTCTCACCATAAAGCCAAAAGGCGATGAAAGGTCGCCCGCCTCTCGCCATTGGCGACAAGAAGATCACCTTTCATAACTATGGATGTGCTGAGGGAGCAGAAACAAAGTGATTGATATGGAGATAGACATGATAGCTAGAGAAATGTAGGAACACTGGACACTTTTGTCTCAGTAATTACTTTTATAAATTTCTTTGATTTAGAGCCCATTTGGATTGGTTGTTAGCATATGCCTTATAAGCTAAATGCCATACGTTAGAAATCCAAACTTATGGCTATTAACTTGTTTTTGCATTAACAATAAGTGCTCATAAGCACTTTTTAACTTTATCAAAACACTTTAAAATTGTTTAAAAGTTATTTTGGCTTAAAAGCATAAAAAATAAGCCAATCCAAACAGGCACTTAGATCTTTAACTGAAATCGTCTCGGCTACTACCAGCAATCTAATTTGTGAACTTGTTGGTTGGTTTTATATGAAGGTGAAACTATATTGATGGCATATGTGTTTGGCTGAATTGATTAATTTTGGTTCAAATTCTGCATTTATCTTAAGAAAACAAATATAACCACTTTCTCGATTTATGTTTTTGCATTTTTGTTGTTGCTCTTTATACTAGTTGAGCTATTTGTACATGTATATTTAATTTTGATCATGACAATGTATTACTAGTTCATGGGAGATTTTGTTTTATGACAAGAGGAACTCGCACCTACTATCCTTTGGGTACACCTCTACTTCTATGCAATAGCTCGCAAAGCACACGGGAGATTCCTTTGCTTTCACATTGTTCTTCGACTTTATCTCTCTTATTAATTCAACTTTGGAGTTGTATATTTTAGCTTCTCTAATATATTATAAAAACTGAGTTGATATATGTCTTGATTCAACTAACTCGATTGAAAATCAAGTCATGACAATCACATACATTAATTTCCATGTTTACACTTAAATATTATCATAAGGACCTGGACGTTGTACAACCTCATTGGAGCTTGAAAATTTGGTTCCAAAAAGTTTTGGACCAAGGTGATTGTCCATGGAAGCCCTCACAGTCCGTGTGAGATAATACGTACTGTGTGGATCCTCCTTGGAGTGGCCCTTGGCCTTATGTAGGGTGTTTGAGCTTTAAAGTGGAGTTTTAGAATAAGGTGCACCACACATGGACCCTACACAGACCGTGTGAGGGTTCACGAGCCATGTAGAGGGCCGTGATGTGGCCTTAGCCTTGAAATTCCACTGTTTTGGAACCAAGTAAAGTGGGATGACCAAGTATATGATCCGTATGGAGTGGTACAACCAATATACCTTCCCGTATGGGTTCTGAAGTAAAATTTTTCTATGTATTGGATCACTGTCTTAGAACTTCATTGTGAAATAATTTTTCTAAGTGGTGTGGTAAGGAGGAGGCACACGGACTATGTGGCTTGGTACGGACTATATCACCCTCCGTATGGATACCCCATTTATCTCAAGAAAACAAATATAATCACATTGTAGATTTATGTTTTTGCATTACTGTTGTTGCTCTTTGTGCTACTTGAGTTATTTGTACATGTCTATTTAATTTTTCTCATGAAAATGTACCTACTAGTTCTTGGGAGATTTTTTTTATGACAGGAGGAACTCGCACACGCTACCCTTTGGGTACACCCCGCTCCTATGCAATAGCTCGCAAACCACATGGGAGATTCCTTTGCTTTCACATTGTTCTTCGACTTTATTGATAATTCAACTTTGGAGTTATGTTTTAGCTTCTCTCATATTGTAAAAATTGAGTTGATATATGTGTTGATTCAATTGACTCTGTAGAAAATCAAGTCATGATAATCACATACATTAATTTCCATGTTTACACTATAAATGTTACCGTAAGGACCCGAACATTGTGCAACCTCATCGGACCTTGAAAATTTGGTTCCAAAAAGTTTTGGACCAAGGTGATTGTCCATGGAAGCCCTCACAATCTGTGTGAGACCATATAGACTTTGTGAAGCCTCCTTGGAGTGTCCCTTGACCTTGTGTTGGGTTGTTGAGCTTTAAAATGGTGTTTTAGACTAATGTTCACCATAAATAGACCCCATACAGGCCGTGTGAGGGTTCACGAACCATGTAGAAGGTCGTGATGTGGCCTTAGCCTTGAAATTTCATAGTTTTGGAACCAAGTAAAGCGAGACGTCCAAGTATATGACCCGTATACCTTCCCATATGGGTTCTTAAGTGAAATTTTTCTAAGTATTGAATCACCGTCTTGGAACTTCATTGTGGAAGAATTTTTCTAAGTGATGTTGGGCAGAGGAGGCACACAGACTGTGTGGCTTGGTATGGTCTATACCACCTTCCGTACAGATGCCTCATTTATCTCAAGAAAATAAA
The DNA here is from genome assembly GCA_025642045.1 of Solanum sejunctum. Taxonomy (NCBI): domain Eukaryota; kingdom Viridiplantae; phylum Streptophyta; class Magnoliopsida; order Solanales; family Solanaceae; genus Solanum; species Solanum sejunctum. The sequence goes on along the minus strand of JAOTQJ010139786.1, from coordinate 6,855 downwards.
TATAACCACTTTCTATATTTATGTTTTAGCATTGACTTTGTTGCCCTTTGTACTCGTTGAGTTATTATTTGTACATGTCTATTTAATTTTGCTCATGACAATGTATTACTAGTTCTTGGAATATTATTTTTTTTTTATGATAAGAGGAACTCACACCCACTACCTTTTGGGTACACCCCCGCTCTTATGCAATAGCTTGCAGACCACATGGGAGATTCCTTTGCTTTTACATTGTTCTTCGACTTTGTCTTTATTAATAATTCAACTTTGAAATTCTATGTTTTACATTCTCTTGTATTGTAAAAATTTAGTTGGTAGATGTCTTGGTTCAACTGGCTCGGTTGAAAATCAAGTCATGACAATCACATACATTAATTTCCATGTTTTCACTATAAATGCTAATGTAAGGACCCAAATGTTGTACAATCTCATTGGAGCTTGAAGACTTGGTTCCAAAAAGTTTTGGACCAAGGTGACAATCCATGGAAGCCCTCACGGTCCGTGTGATACCATACAGACCATGTGGAGCCTCCTTATAGTGGTCGTTGGCCTTGTGCAGGGTGTTTGAGCTTTAAAGAAGAGTTTTAGACTAAGGTACGCCTCACATGGACCCCACATAGGCCGTGTGAGGGTTCACAAACCATGTAGAGGGATGTTATGTGGCCTTAGCCTTTAAATTCTGCAGTTATTGAACCATGTAAAGTGGGATGGCAAAGTATAAGGTCCGTATGGAGTAGTATGGTCCATACACCTTTCAGTATGGTTTCTTTAGTGAAATTTTTCTAAGTATTGGATCACCATTTTGGAACTTTATTGTGGAAGAAATTTTCTAAGTGATGTGAGATAGGGGAGGCACACGAACCATGTGGCTTGGTACGGTCCATACCACCCTCCGTATGGATGCCGCATTTATCTCAAGAAAATAAATACAACCACTTTCTAGATTTATGTTTTTGCATTTTCCTTGTTGCTCTTTGTACTACTTGAGTCATTTGCACATGTATATTTAATTTTTCTCATGACAATGTATTACTAGTTCTTGGGAGATTATATTTTGATGATAAGAGGAACTCGCACCTGCTACCCTTTGGGCACACCCCTGCTTCTATGCAATAGCTTGCAAACCACATGGGAGATTCCTTTGCTTTCATATTGTTCTTCGACTTTATCTTTATTAATAATTAAACTTTGGAGTTGTATGTTTTAACTTCTCTCATATGTAAAAATTGAGTGGATATATGTCTTGATTCAACTGACTCGGTTGAAAATCAAGTCATGACAATCACATACATTAATTTCCATGTTTACACTATAAATGTTAGTGTAAGGAACCAAACATTGTACAATCTCATTGGAGCTTGAAAATTTGATTCCAAAAATTTTGGACCATGGTGGAAGTCCATGGAATCCCTTATTGTTCGTTTAAGACCATATGTATCATGTGGAGCCTCTGAGAAGTGGCCTTTGTCCTTGTGTAGGGTGCTTGAGCTTTAAAGTGGAGTTTTAGACTAATATATGGCACACATAGACCCTAGACCCTAAAGGCCATTTGAGGGTTCACGGACTATGTAGTGGGCCATAATGTGGCATTAGACGTGAAATTCGATAGTTTTGGAGCCAAGTAAAGTGGGACGTCCAAGTATACGGTCCATATAGAGTGATACGACCCATATACCTTCTTGTATGAATTCTAAAGTGAAATTTTTCAAAGTATTGGATCACCATCTTAGAACTTCATTGTGGAAGAATTTTTCTAAATGATGTGGGATATAGGAGGCACACGGACCATGTGGCTTGGTATGGTCTGTACCACCCTTCACATGGATGCTGCATTTATCTCTAGAAAACAAATACAACCACTTTCTAGATTTATGTTTTTGCATTTCCATTGTTCCTCTTTGTACTAGTTGAGTTATTTGTACTTGTCTATTTAATTTTGCTTATGACAATGTATTACTAGTTCTTGGAAGATTGTTTGTTTGATGACAAGAGGAATTCACACTCGCTACTCTTTAGATAAACCCCTACTATGCAATAACTCACAAACCATATGGGAGATTCTTGTGCTTTCAGATTGTTTGTTCGATGACAAAAGGATCTAGCACCCGATACCCTTTGGGTAAACTACTCCTATGCGATAACTCGCAAACCGCATGGGAGATTCCTTTGCTGTCACATTGTTCTTCGACTTTATCTTTATTAATAATTCAACTCTGGAGTTGTATGTTTTAGCTTCTCTCATATTTTAAAAATTAAGTTGGTATATGCCTTGATTCAGCTTACTCGATAGAAAATCAAGTCATGACAATCACATACATTAATTTCCATGTTTACACTATAAATGTTGCTATAAGGACCCAGATATTGTACAACCTCATTGGAGTTTGAAAATTTGGTTCCAAAAAGGTTTTGGCCAAGGTAATGGTCCATGAAAGCCCTCACTATTCGTGTGAGAACATACGGACTATGTGAAGCCTCCTTGGAGTGGCTTTGGCCTTGTGTAGTGTGTTTGAGCTTTAAAGTGGAGTTTTAGACTAAGGTACGCCATACATGGACCGTATAAGGCCGTGTGAGGGTTTACAAACCATTTAGAGGGTCGTGATATGGCCTTAGCCTTGAAATTCCACAGTTTTGGAACCAAGTAAAGTGAGACAGCAAGTATATGGTTCGTTACGACCCATTTACCTTCCTGTATGGGTTCTAAAGTGAAATTTTTCTAACTATTTGATTATAGTTTGGAACTTCATTGTGGAAGACTTTTTCTAAGTGATGTGAGGCGAAGGAGGCACACGGACCATGTGGCTTGGTATGGTCCATACCACACTCCATCTGGATGCCTACGTTGAAAAATTCTAAGTATGGGATTACCATTTCAGAACCTCCTTCAAGTAAACATTTTATTAGTGTTGGACCACAAGCAAGTGTATGGTCTATATGGAGCCTCACGGACCATCCCACTTCTCACTGACACGAGAATTTTAGTTTTTTCAACTCATTTCATTAATGACGTTTTCATAATTATGGTTGATTTTAAGGGTCCTTTGTGACCTTCTATGTTACCCAAAGACTAATGACATATACTTTATTCCTCTCATTCAATTTCATTCCTCACATTTAAAATTCTCTCAAGTCACTCTTAAGAATTCTCTCAAAGGACTATTATGAATCTAAGCTTGGGAATCAAGGAAAGGTTCATGCTTCTTCAAATTTCTTCTTGAATCTTCTTTATTAGATAAGGTGTGTGAGATTGACTCTTGGTCCCTTTTAACCAAGAAGACCTAAACTCTTTTTCACTCAATTTCATGGGATTTTAGCTTGCTTTAAATATGAATTTTCAATATTATTGTTTATTAATTCAATTGATGTATGGACTATGTTTTACTGTTGATTTTAAATTGTTTTAAGCCCTAATATGATGAAATGCATTGAAGTTATGAAGTTATGAAAGTGCATGTCCCTTTTAAAGCTTGACTTGTGCATGGATAACCTATATTATGATTTAAATGTGAATTTTACTTATGTCTTTACTTGAGTTTCATAATGTATTGTTGATTTAAGTTTTAATATCTATTACCCATGCTAATCTCATCTCATTTATGGCACATACATACATGACTATGGTTTTCATGAAGCTTATGAAGTGTTAAGCCCAATAACTTTTATGTATATAATTATGACAAGATTATGATTATGACAAGAATGTGATCGCATAAATGTCTAAGATTATGACTCTTTGACCAATTATGGTTGCTTACACCACTATGTTTAGGGAGCATAGATTGAGGTTTGAGGCAGGGTGGGCTATCCCCAAGGGTCTATACTCATTTATTAAAAAGGTGCTCCAAAGGGGCTATCCCTGCTCATGAAAGAATGATTATGAAGTATGATTTGGCTTTTTAGCCTACGCATGCATGAATATGGAATGTGATTTGGCTTTTAGGCCTAAGTATGCATTGATGTGTTTTGAAAGACTTATGCCTCTTTTATAAGCACGTATATATATGTATTCTAGTATGATGTGACCTAGCACCGATGGGATTAGAGGCAGGGTGGGGTATCCCCAAGGGTCCATACACCTTTATCTTGAAGTATGTGCCTAACATAGGTATGTTTATGCCCCTTTGTGGATGATGAACGCTTATGAATCTACCTTTGGCAAGTAGGTCAACTCTTTATCCGTTGTAGTGTAGAAAATAGAGTTCCAAGTTATTGCTCACTTGGTCTTATGTCAGTTATAGTCCCATCCTTATATATATGAAGTATTTTTGCATTCATGCATCATGCACCTCATGGCATATTGATATGTACTATTTACTTGTTATACGACTCTTGCTATATTATGTGATTATGTGCCCTTGCCATCTAATATTGAATGCAAGTTTGATAAGTCATATGCATTGCAGTAGTACATTCAAACTTACTACTGAATACTCTTGCCTACATCATCTAACCATATAGGGACTGAGGACTACCTTCATCCACCGTACAACAGTTAGCTTGGATCTTAGAATAGCTTGTTGTGGTGAGTCCTATCTTTCGAGGACCAACCACCATTCCTCTATCTATGGTGCTTTTGTAATGTTATTTACTTGAGGGTGAGCCCGGGGTATATCTTGGCCCCCATCCTATCTTATAACTAGAGGCATTATTGGATATCTTATAAATTCCTTTACTTTTATATGCTAAGTGTTGTATTCGGAGATTATGCTTTTGGATATAGCTACCTATTGGTTATCGTTGTGTGGATTGGTTACAACCTTTATAATATGGTTATATGTTATAATGTGAAAGATCCTAAGTCACGAATTGCCTCCATAGATCGAGAGTGAGTCATACTTACCCGTCCCTTAGTATCTATGTGCTACGTGCTATGTGGATCCATGTTACTCCCTTTCCCTATAACATCAACATAGCATGCGTCCTATATTCCCATCCCTTAGAACTATATGTTTACTATTTGTTTATGCTTTTGAACCAATGATGCGAACACTAATACTATGAGGGTTGTTTGGGGAATCTCAAGTTCCCATTCGCCATGTCACTCCTAGACCCCTAGGTCCGGGCCATGACAGTTACATACTTATTTTAGTAATACGACATCTACTTTTGTTTTTGTTCATTGTTCATTACTATAACTCAATATTATAAATAAATTAAATAATTTAAAAAAAGGTGAAAAGACTCTTTTATTGAGATTCTTAATGAAAGACAAAAAGTTCAAACAATATTTCTAAGATCCTTCATACTTTTAATATAATATAGATAGATATAGATATATTACATTTTTATATTCTTTAGTTATTGATATATTAATTTTTATTCTTGTAATATATATTTACCCTTGAATTACTTAAATTGTGTGCTTGGGCTTTCTAACATAGGAAATATGCTATTTTTAGCTTATTTTTAATAGAATATAATACACCTCAAATTTTTAACTTATGGCGTTTGGATTATAAGTCAAACGCCAAAAACCAATCCAAACGACCTCGAAATCAAAGCCATTTCTAAAAGTAGTTGTCTATCATGTTTATCTCCATATCAATCACTTTGTTACTACCCCTTTTAGCACACTGCACATCCATTTGTGTCGTTATGTTTCTACCCTCTTCAGCACATCCGTCTCTGTCTTGTCCCATGCCGTAAATAATCCCCACAGGAAGTGCTTGTCGTTCAGTCCTGCAAGAACATCCACAAGGTGAGAGACAACTCTACAATATATATATATATATATAATCAAAAAATTCATTGAAAATGAAAAAAGAATCAGAGATATTGACGTACTTTGACAATCACTACGCAGGGTTGTGGATGCAAATATAAGCAACTCAACATGATTTATAAGCATTAACATCATCAAATCTTCCCTATACATGGACTCTACCAGAGTAATGTATATATTGAACCTACATATAATCGCAAATGCAAATTAATATCTAGTAAAAACATTCCTGGGCAAGGGCTTACTTCTACATTGCATCCTTTTACCTATAGATATATAAGAAAGAAGTTGACCTTTCTTTCTCGCTTATAAAGAAATATAGTCCTATATATTCTATACCCAGAATATGATTTTTTGAGTAGACTTGCCCAAATATTCTTATAGGGAACTAGTTGAAATTTAAGAGTAGCAGGCAAAAGACGTGAATACTCATACACATTATGTGTCACTTTTTTTTTCAGAATCAGAAAAAGTTAAGACATGCTGAGGATTTTAGGAAATAGCCTCTCTACTTCTATGTGGTAGTGGTAAGGTCTGCGTACAATCTACCCTTCCCAGATCCCACTTGTAGGATTTCACTAGGTATGGTGTTGTTGTTGTTGTTGTAGAAAAAGTTAAGACATATGGTGTATGAGTACTCATGTCTTTTTCTTGCTACTCTTAAATTTCAACTAGTTCCCCATGGTAATATCTGGGCAAGTCTATTCAATAATCATATTCCGGGTAGAGAAGATATAAAACTATATTTCTTTTATTTCTTACAAGTGAGAAAGAAAGGTCAGCTTCTACCTTATATATTTATCGGTAATAAAAGGATGCAAAATAGAAGTGAGCCCTTGCACATGAATGTCTTTAGAAGAAATTGATTTGCATACATCATATGTCTTAACTTTAGAAGGAGGATGAGCTTGGATAGAATTATTGTAGCATCCTAGGCATAATTTCTGGAGCACTTAAGATATCAAAGCTTTCCCAAAAATGCAAAGAGGAAGAAAGATTAATAAATTATAGGGACAAAAACTTCCTCCTGTTGAAGGTGTCAATTGCTTAAATAAGCACGTATTGGGTTTAATTGTTCTTCAATCTATTTGGATAAGCAATTAATTATGTTTTCTAAATCCATAATTTCTCTA
>JAOTQJ010139778.1:5511-38937 GCA_025642045.1 Solanum sejunctum | reverse complement strand
TGAAAGCATTTAAAAGACATAAAAGAGTAAGAATGGGTGCAAATAGACTAACGGGAAAGCTTGCATGACATCATAATGAAGAGACAAAGAGTCAAAGTTCATTTCATAGATACATAACATCTCCAACAAAAACCTCTAAACATAGATAAGAGTGGGGCCCAATACAAAGCAATCAGGCTTGCCCTCATAGTCAAAATAGAAAATAAAGAAAAGTGTCTCAATACATAATAAGAGAAACATAGACTAAGGTCCCTGAAGTGGAGCACTTACCATCTAGCTTGAGTAGTACTTAACTAGCCACGTGGAGGATGATGATGATCAAATTATTCTCTAGTTCCTACATGGTGATATCATATAGGCAAGAGTATGCGTTAGTACGTATGAATGTACTTAATATGTAGGATACAATGCAACAAGAGATAAGTGACATAATCAATATGATAAAATTAAGCAATTAACTACATCTAACAAGATAACATGCTTGAGTGATACTTATAGTAAATGCATACTTCATATAGTATAATACAAGAGTGAAAACAGACCATACTATAGTGGATTATTGCACCTAACTACCCATGGTGACTGAGGTATATACCCCTCAATAGGTTACGAATCTACAAACCCCTTGATAGGTTGGAGGATGGTGATACCCTACCTCCCATGGTGATAGAGTGCAAACCCCCCATAGGTTAGAGTATGGTTAGACCTACGTCACATGTTGCTAGTGTACGAATCCCCCGATAGGTTAGACGATAGTCACACCCTACCTCCCATAGTGATTGAGGCATACCTCTCAATTGGCTATGGTCAATTCAACACTATAGAAAAATGCCATATACAAACTTATATTATCATAATAACATCATATGCATACTCTTCTTTCATCATCATAACATAATTCATAACATAATACATGCATTGAACCTTTAATTCTTCAAGAAACCATAAAAAGGACATTTTGTCAAACACTTGGCTTGTGTGTAGTGCTAGTGTTAAACCATGGAATTCAAGAGTGAAATCATGCAACAAAATCTATTGTAAAACCATTATTTAACACTTTGCAATACCCTCAAGCAATATACATCAAAACAGCTTCTCAAATCTTACAATAGATACCAGATTTATAGCTCAAAATATAGTAAATCAGTGACAAATTCACATAGCTTTAACATAGTTCATAGACATGTTCGTACAAGTAAACCCATTAGTAAAATCAACTTTAAATCATCCAAATTGATTAGAAATGAGGTTAGGACACGATGGATGAAATAACCTAATGGTTGAAACCCACATACCTTAGCTTTAGAGAACTCTTGATGTAGATTGAAAATCGAGAATTGAATCTTGAAGGAAATCCTTAGTTCCAGAAGAGGTTTTAAGACTTGAATTTAGGAGTGAAAAATATGGCTAAGTTTTTGAGTGAGTATTGAGGAATATTTAAGATGATATGAGGGTGAAATATGGCTAACTAAATAAACTTACAAATACACTATGGTACATCACGGAAGCAGCGCGCCTAACTCACTAGAAATCGCATTCTTGATATTTCATATCTTTTGCTCTTAAATTGGTGTTAGACTCTCTCTCCCCTAATTTTGACCCCATGAAAAAGAATATGAAGTTGGATTTTTGATATCGCTCATGGATTTTGAGATATATGTAATTTAAAATTTTAGGCACTTCCAAGGCACATTTTCGGGCACTTTTTGGGGTCATTTCATGCACCCTAAAACCCGTGATAACCAGAGTACAAACCCCCTGATGTTGTTATCAAGGTACAAACCCCCCAACAATATTGATGGATCATCGCTCCCTACCACCCGCAGTGACCAGAGTATAAACCCACCGATGTGGTTTTAAAGGTGCGAACCCCTTGACAAGGTTACCCATCACGCAACCCCCAAGTAGGGAATGGTCACATTCCAACACTATATAGGAGAATATCATATACATACATACATTCAATTTATCATCAGGTAGTTATTCAACTCATAAGATATGCATTGGGCCTTCAATTTATCAAGAAAACCATAACCAGACATTCTAAAAAACACTTGGCGGGTATGCAGTGCTAGTGTAAAACCATGCAATTTAGAGATGAAATCATGCATGGAAATCCAATGTAAAACCATCAATCAATACTTAATAACACCCTCAAGCAATATACATTAAAACCCTTCATGAAATCATATAATATATCTTAGATTCATGGTTCAAAACATGCAAAAACAATCACAATTTCATAAACCCAACATAGTGTGCAGTGAAATTCATAATAAGTAAGCCCCATGAGTAAATCAAGTTTAAATCATGTAGATTTAAGTAAAAGGAAGATTGGACATCATAGGTGAAAGGAACCCATGAAAGAAACCCACATACTTTAGCTTTGGAGTATCACTTGATGAAGATTGGAGATGGAGACTTGGAGATTGAATAAGAATCTTGAGATCCATATGAGTTTTGAGACTTGAATTTTGGAGTGAAATATTTAGCTAAGTGTTTGAATGAGTGTTAGAATGTTTTGGGTGATATAAGGGTGAAATATGGCTAAGTGTAGGTATTTACACGTTGGGAAACACTTAGGCTCGAGACCAAAGTATCTTGGATCGAATTGAAAACTAGCAGCCAAATAACACAGTAGCGCACCCTTGGCACGTCGTGCCTTAGATGCAAACTATGGTCTAGAATTTGACATTTTGGAAATTCAAATTCTTATAAGGTTTCTCTTAAATTGGGGTTAGATCCATTTTCCACTCAATTTGACCTTCTGATAAAAAATATGCAGTGAAATTTTAATATCACAGACAAATTTTGAGATATATGAAAATTATGACTCTGGGCACTTTTGAGGCACATTTTCGGGCACTTTTTAGGGTCGTTTCAGTTAAATGACTCATCTTGTCAGTTTCTCCATGTAACAGTCTTATCCTTCTTAATAACTTCAGTTAAAGGGGAAGCAATGGTGCTAAAGTCTCTCACAAACCTTCTATAAAAACTAGCAACTCCATGAAAACTCCTATTTTCTGTTACACTATTAGGTCAATGCCATTTTTAATTGCTTTGAATATATCACTATCTACTTCAACTCCATTAGAACTGACCACAAAACCTAAGAAAACCATAGGATTCACGTAGAAATTACACTTTTTGAGACTAGTAAATAAGCATTGATTTCTAAGAACTTCAAAAACTTGTTTTAGGTGATCTCGGTGTTCATCTAGATTTTGAGAAAAGATCAATATGTCATCAAAATACACCACAATAAATTTTCCATGAAAATCCTTAAAAACATGATTCATTAGTTTCACAAATGTGCTTGGTGCATTTATAAAGCAAAAGGTATAACTAATCACTCATAAAGTCCATATTTTGTCTTAAAAGCAATTTTTCATTCATCTCTAGGATTCATACGAATTTGACAGTAACCTCTTTTAAGATCAATTATAGAAAAGATTATGAAACTATACAGTTGCTCTAGCATATCATCAAGACGAGCTATAGGAAGATGATACTTTGCCATTATCTTGTTGATGGCTATACAATCCACACACTTCCTCCATGTTCCATCCTTTTTGGGTACCAATAAGATAGGAACAGAATATGGGCTCATGCTCTCTCGAACAAAACCCTTTTTTTAAGCAATTCTTCAGTTTGGATTTGTAATTCCTTGGTCTCTTCAGGACTATTCATATAGGCAGGCCAATTAGGTAGTTGAGACCTAGGCACAAAGTCCATTTGGTGCTCAATCCCTTTCATAGGTGGAAACCCCTTTGGAGTATTATCAGGAAAAACATTTTCAAAACTTTACACAAAAGAAGAAACACTATTTTGCAAAGAAGGAGTTAGTTCTTCAATTTAATCAACACTTCTTTGTATGTAACTAATACTATGGGCAGCCCCTTTTTTCTAGCATTCAAAAACTCCTTGGCTTTTACATATAGATTATCTTTTTTCTTTTCCTTAGCCTCCTTTCTCTCACCAAAATTTTTTGTTTTTTCACTCAAACCCTCTTTTACCTGTTTACTTAATTTACTGCCCTCTCTCTCTTTTTCTCGGCCATCGCTCTTTTTTTCTATCTCTTGGCCCTTTTATTTTCCCTCAAGCTCACTTTTTATCTCTCCCTTTTGCTTTCCTATTGTTTTCCTTAATCATTTCTAATCTTCAAACACTTGTGAACGAGATAATAGTGCAAGAATTAATTTCTTACCATTATGCAGAAGACTCTACCTATTCTTTCTCCCATTATCAGTAGTGTCCCTATCATATTGCCAAGGTCAACCAAGTAAAACATGATATGCTTGCATTAGAACTACATCACACAGAATTTCATCTTGATACCTACCAAAATTTTGTTTACTTTAACCTCTCCACTATCATTCAACCAATGGAGCCTATATGGGGTAGAGTGTTTCATGCAAGAAATTCCTAGCTTATCTACCAAGTATGAACTCACCATATTTGCACAACTTTCCCCATCAATAATCATAGAATAAGTTTTCCCCTTTATCCCACATCTAGTATAAAACAAATTCTCCATCTGTCCTTCATCACCACTACCCAAATTGATCGTGAAAATTCATCTAACTACCCCAATTATACCATCATTAAGCAATTTTAAATCTTCTTGTACTCCACCTCTTTGTCACTTTCTATCTCTTTTTTCTAGATTATATTAACCACCAAATTCATCATTATCATATTCAAGATTTACAAAAGATACGTGGGGTACGTTCCTTCTAACTTGGGGCCAAAAATCATTGGGTGGTACAACATTATCCCCCCTAATCATAGCTATGGTCCCATTCTACTAGGTAATCATATTCCTTATATCTTGAAATTGAAGGATACATCTCTCTAATTGTTGGTGCATAGCTTGAAGGGTGAAGTCGTTCCTTCCTTTGATATCGATTTCTTGACGAGTACTTTCTTCATCACCATAAGAATTAAACATTTTTAAAAAAAATTATCAAGTATCACACTCTTAATACGACTTTTACCCTCTCTTCAAACTCACCCGCACTTGCCTTTTTTGTTACAACCCAAGCCTAGGGTCTAGATGTGACACGGCGGATGGGAAACTCGAAGGCACCCCAACCAAGACTATTAACATATCATTGCACATCCTTGGATGCGGAACCAAGTATACAATAACACTAGATAGAAAAAGGGTAAATATGGGGCTAAAGGACATCTTCGATACCATAGAAACATTACAAGCCAATAATATAGAATTAACATATCATAAGGTTCCAACAACACCTCTATTACATAGATAGGAGCGGGGGCCAAGAAAAACTTCAGGCTCATCCTCATAGCCATAAGTATCCAACATAAAAAGAGTCAATACATAGCATAAATCAAGAGAAGTATGTCCTTGGAGTTGATGACTCACCAACTTGCTTTGAGAGAAATAGTACTAGCCACATGGAGGAGGAGGATAATCAAGTGGAGCTCCAATCCCTACATGATCATATCATGTAGGTATAGAGTATGCATTAGTACGTTTGGATGTACTAAGTATGTAGGATGCAATGCAACAAGAGATAGGCAACATAGGCAAAATGCAATATCATAGGAAATGGATAGCATAATAACAATATTACAAGTGTGAATGCTACTTCAAGTAAAATATGCTTATATAGAATGTATTACATATGAAGAAAGGTACCATCATCATATACTAGGCAACTTAGTACTTGGAATCCAAAGCATGCCACCCACTTGGAAGGTGGATGAGGTATCTACCCCTCATCTATAGTAGTTCGGGATTGCCACCACCCGACAAGGTGGTTGAGGTATATACCCCTCATCTATGGTAGTATGGGATTGCCACCACCCGATAAGGTGAATGAGGTATATACCCCTCATCTATGGTAGTACAGGATTGCCACCACCTGACAAGGTGGATGAGGTATATACCCTTCATCTGTGGTATGGTCACTTGCAACACAATAGCTACTTTCCATGAAATCATCATTTTCATACATTACTTTCATTATCATAAAGTCACTTGTCTCATAGGCCATGCAATAGATCATCAATAATTCAAGAACCCTAATCCGGACATTTTATCAAATAGTTAGTGGGTGCGTAATGCTAGTGTAAAATCATACAATGCAAGAGTGAAATCATGCAACAAAACATGAAGGAAATCAACCCACCAACACTTGGTAATACCCTCATGCAATATACATTGAAACCCTTCTTCAAATCTCAAAATAGTTACTAGATTCATAGCTCAAAATATGCTAAAACAATCATATTTTCATGAAAGGCCAACATAGATTGTAGTCAAGTTCATAATAGAAGACCCATTAGTAAAATCCACTTAGAAACATGAGATTTATGTATAAAGAAATCTTGGGCACCATGGGTGAAAGGACCCAATGATTGAAATCCATATACCTCAACTTTGGAGATTTTCTTGGTGAAGATTGGATAGAGACTTGAAGCTTCAATGAAATCTTTAAGATCCATAATGAGGTTTGGCACTTGAATTTTGAGTAATATATTTGTGTAAGTGTTTTGGAGTGTATTGGGGAATGTCTTGTATGATATGGTATTGAAATATGGCCAAGTATAAGTATTTTCACACATGGGAAGACTTAGGCTCAAGACCCAAAGGCCTTGGACTGAACAACAAAAATTGGACAAAAATAACACTAAGTCGTGCCAAGGGCGCGCATAAACACTGGATTAGCAAAATTATGGAAAATGAAATTTTGATACAGTTGCTCTATAAGTAGGATTAGACCCACTTCCCACTCAATTTATCCCCTAGTCAAGAACATGAAGTCTGATTTTTAATATCACACACGAATTTTGAGATATATAAAAATTATGATTTTGGGCACTTTCGAGGCACATTTTCGAGCACTTTTTGGGGTCATTTCAATTTCTGCTCCTTGGGAATATTCATTCTCGAATGTCAATGAAATGTATATAAGAAGAGTAATCATGAAGAAATCAGCCCCAACAAGAATGAAATACTGCACTTCAAAATCATTTTAAAAATCTCAACATAAGTGTCAAAATCACCATGAACTTGTCAACATAAACATGAATGCATGCAAATGAGATATAGAGCTGATACATGAGACATAAAATCACATAGAAGACTTTGAATTAGTAACATACGCTTGAGTAGAATGGAAGATATAGGAACATCACTTTTGCATGTGTGCTTCGACCTCCCATGTAGCACTTTTGACTTGTTGATTCCTCCAAAGGACCTTAACGGAAGCCACATCTTTGTTCCTCAACCTTTTCACTTGTCTATCCAAGATCTCTACTAGAATATTGTCATAGCTCAAGTTTTCTTCAGCGACACCCACAATATTATGGAATAATAGCATTCAAATTACTCACATATTTTCTCAACATGGATACATGAAAGACCAGATGAACCAAGTCCATTTCACTAGGCAACTCCAAGTCATAGGCTACTTTACCAATGCTCCTCAACACCCTATAAGTACCTACATATCTTGGACTCAACTTAATCTTCTTACAAAAATAAACCACACCCTTCTTGTGTAAGACCTTAAAATAGACCCAATCACCAACTTTAAATTCAAGCTCCCTTCTTCTCACATGGGAATAGGACTTTTGATGACTTTGGGCTATTTTCAATATTTCCCTAATCAACCTTACCTTCTCCATAGCCTCTACGACAAAATCCAGACCCAACAATGCCATTTCCATTACCTCAAACCATCCAACCAGGGACCTACAATGTCTACCATAGAAGCCCTCAAAAGGAGCCATGCCAATTCTATAATGATAGATATTATTATAAGTAAACTCAATCAATGCAAGATGATCATCCCAACTACCCTTAAAGTCTAAAACATAAGCTTTAAGCATATCCTCAAGAGTTTGGATAGTTCTTTCGTCTTGGCCATCCGTTTAAGGGTGAAAGGCCATACTAAGCTTTACATTGGTACTAAGACATCTTTGAAAGAATCTCAAAAAGTGAGAAGTGAATTAAGCACCATGATCCAATATGATAGACAAGGGCACCCCATTCAATCTAACCAACTCATGTATGTACAATTTAGCATAGTCTTTGGCCGCATATGTAGTCTTAATCGTTATGAAATAAGCTGACTTTGTCATTCTATCAACCACAACCCAAATAGAATCAAAACCCTTTCTAGTCTTAGGTAACCCAACCACAAGATCCATGTTAACATCCTCCCACTTCCAAGTAAGAATCTCTATATCTTGGGTGAGGCCACTCGATCTTTCTTCTTCGGCTTTGACTTGTTGGGAACTATGACCATCGGATAAAAATTTGGAAATGTCTTTCTTCATACCTCCCCACCAAAACCCATCCCTCAAATCTCATACATCTTGGTAGAACCTGGGTGAATAAAATAGGAAGAATTATGAGCCTTATCAAGAATCTTCTCTCTCAAGACATCAATACTAGGCACACATACCCTACCTTGGTACCTAAGGGCACCATCTCCCCCTTGGGAGAAAACCTCTACCTTGCCCTCTCTCATCAAGGCCTTCAATTTTAACAAGGAGGGGTCAAGATCTTGCGTTGCTTTTACCTCATCAACCAAGTAAGATTTTGAACCATCAACAACCACAATACCACCATTATCAACCTCTTCCAACCTAACCCTGAATCTAGCTAACCGATGGACCTCTCTGGCCATCCCTTTTGCCCCCATCATCATCATGATCTAGGCTACCTATAGACACCCTACTGAAATCATCTGGCACAACATTAGCATTACTGGGATGATAATGCACACTCATTTCATAATCCTTAAGAAGCTCTAACAACCTTTGTCGCCTCAAGTTGAGATCTGTTCCAATGAACACATATTGGAGACTTTATGATCGGTAAACAGATCAACATACACCCCATACAATTAATGATGCTAACATTTCAAAGTGAATACCACGATGGCTAATTCAAGATCATCAGTAGGATATTTATTTCATGCACTTTGAGTTGTCTAGAAGCATAGGCTATGACCTTACCATTTTGCATCAAAACAAAACCCAAATCAATTCGTAAGGCATTACAATACATAACAAACCCCTAACCCTTCTGATATAGACAAGATAGGAGTTGAGACAAGCTTATCCTTCAAAGTATGGAAAATCTTTTCACACTCATCGGTCCACACAAATTTAGCCTTCTTCTGAGTCAACTTAGTCATGGGGGAAGCAATAGAAGAGAACCCATTCACAAACCTCTGGTAGTAACCCACTAAGCCCAAGAAGTTTCTAATGTCTGACTAGGTCAAAGGTCTATGCTAATGTCTAATCATTCCTGTCTTTTTAGGATCCACATTAATACCATCCCCTGACACCACATGACATTGAAAGGTAACCTCTTTCAACCAAAATTCACATTTTTCATACTTGGCATACAACTTCTCTTCCTTCAATTTTTGTAGTACCACCCTCAAATGGCTCACATGCTCCTCCTTACTATGGGAATAGATCAAAATATGAAGATCACCATAAACAAATCAAGGTATGGTTTAAAGACCCTATTCATAAGGTCCATGAAGATAGCCAGTATATTGGTCAACCCAAAAGACATAACCATAAATTCATAATGCCCATACCTAGTTTGGAAGGTCATCTTAGAAATGTCACACTCCCTTACCTTCACTTGATGATATCAGGACCAAAGATCAATTTCAGAGAAATGACTAGCCCTTCGAACTTGGTCAAATAGATCATCAATCCTTAGTAGGGGATACTTGTTCTTTATGATGACACTATTAAGTTGCCAGCAGTCAAAACTTATTCTAAGGGACCCATCTTTCTTCTTCACCCTAAGGTGATTAGCTAGGCCTAATAAAACCCTTCTCTAACAAGTCCTTCAATTGCTCATTTAACTCCTTTAACTCCGTTGGGCCATACGATAAGGGGGAATAGAAATGGGTTGAGTATTGAGGAGGAGGTCTATACCAAACTCTATTTCCCTTTCGGGAGGAACACGGAGAAAGTCACTAGGAAAGATATCAAGAAACTCATTCACCACCAGAACTGACTCTATACGAAGAACTTTGTACTCAACATCTCTAACCCTCACAAGATGATTGAGTCACCCCTTAGAGACTAACTTTTGGGCTTTAATACAAGAGATAAACCTACCGTTGACCACCATATAATAACTCTCCCACTCAAGAATGGATTTATTTGGGAATTGGAATTTTACCCTATGGGTTATACAATCGATACAGGTATAATATGCATGTAACCAATCCATCCCAAGAATGACATCAAAATCCACAATATCTAACTCAACAAGAGCACAAAGCAATATTTTATGCAAGATGCATATGGGACAATTTCTATAAACCTTTCTAGCAATAATATATGCACCAATAGGAGTAGACACCTCATAAGACTCACATAATATTTCGGGTTCAACATGAAACATTTTGGCAACAAAAGCAGTAACTAAAGAAAGAGCGGCACCCGGGTCTATTAATGCATACAGAGCAAAACCAAAGACTTTTAACATACTGGTGATGACATTGGGCACCTCATTAACCTCTTGTCTCCCTTGGAGTGTGTAGAACGAATTGTGACTTGGGGCACCACCTTGTTGGCCTCCTTTCTCCAAAGGAACCACATTAGCACCCTGGCCTTGTGGACTAACATCATTAGCCTAGCTCTGGCTATATGGTCAATCAATCATCTTGTGGCCTACTTCTTCATAACCAAAATAAGCTTTGGTGTCTCTCAAGATGGGCCACCATAACCCATACCACATTTTGGACACATAGCATTAGGCACCATAGCACTATCACCTTGGGTCCTTGGGCAGTCATTGACAAACCTCCTATTAGGAGCCTGAGAAGACCCTTGGCCTTGATGAAATCGGCCACCCTTGGGACTTTTGAACCTTCCATAAAAATAGGCCCTCTTAGCCTCATTAGCCCTTCTTTTTCTAAAGTTATCCCTATCCAATTGTTCGGCATAAGTCATTAGGTGGGAAAAGTCCATGTCACTAATCAACATAGCGGCTCGGCACTCCTTATTCACCAAATCGGATACACCAATCATGAACATGTTCATCCTGGACCTCGGGTTGGCAACTAAGTGTGGAGCATATTTAGAGAGTTATTTGAACTTGAGAGAATTCTCCCTCACACTCATAGATCCTTGCTTCAAATTCATGAACTCCATCATGGCCTCCTAAGCTAAAGAGGGAAGAATCGGTTGAGAAATGCAGCATTAAACTCCTCCTATAGAATCACATTGTTGTTCCCCTTCTCTTCCTTCTATTGAGTATACCATATTAGGCCACCCCCTTGATTTGGAATGCTGCAAACTCTGCCTTCTCCTCAAACCTGGAACCTATGATAGCCAACACTTTGTACACCTTATCAATAAATTCTTAAGGGTGCTCATCCTTATTAGATCCATTAAACTCCAGTGCGTTCATCCTCATAAAGTCCCTCACCTGAGATGCTGAAGTAGGAGTATGAGGGGCTTGGGCCCCTTGATTGACTTGATTAGCCATGGCTTAAGCTAGCAAAATGAGCATCCCAGAGCTCTCCATGAGTTGATTATTCTTCGAGTGAGCGAGCTCTTCTTCCTCTTATGTTAGGCATGATCTAAAAATGGCAAAGAACATTTGCTAGAGTGGAAACCTTACCTAAATACTTCAGTACAACATAGATATGAAAAAGGGAAACATTCCTAAAACATCTCACTGCCTCTTACTCATAGTTGTGGTGTACAAACAACCATGAATAAGACTCTATTTGGCATGGTGTGTTAAATGTTGAGGACCATTAACAACGTATTATTCTAATACTAAGTTTGCCATGATGCAAGCCTAGGGCCTAGACGTATCACGATGGATGGGGAACTCGAAGGGACCTAACCAAACCTCTTAATATATCATTGCACATCCTTGGTTGTGGAAGCAAGTATACAACAATAATAGATAGAAAAAAGGGAAACACAGGGCTAAGGGACATCTTTGATACCATAAGGTTCCAACAACACCTCTAACACATAGATTGAAGTGGGGGCCAAGAAAATCTCTAACCTTACCCTCATATCCATACGTATCCAACAAAAGAAGAGTCAATACATAGGATACATCAAGAGAAGTATGTCCTTGGAGTTGAGGACTCACTAACTTGCTTTGAGAGAAATCGTACTAGCCACTTGGAGGAGGAGGAGGATCAAGTGTAGCTTCGGTCCCTATATGGTAACATCATGTAGGCATAGAGTATGTGTTAGTACATTTGAATGTATTAAGTATGTAGGATGCAATGCAACAAGAGAGAGGCAACATAAGCAAAATACAATATCATAGGCAATGAATATTATAATAACAATATGACAAGTATAAATGTTGCTTGAATGTATTGCATGTGAAGAAAGAGACTATCATCATAGACAAAGCAAGTTAGTACTTGGAATTCAAGGCATGCGACCCTCTTGAAAGGTGGATGAGGTATCTAGCCTTCATCTATGGTATTATGGGATTGCAACCACCTGACAAGGTGGATAAGGTATATACCCCTCATCTATGATAGTACGGGATTGCCACTACCCGACAAGGTGGATGAGGTATATACCCATCATCTATGGTAGTACGCTTGCAACACTATAGCCACTTTTCATGAAATCATCACATTTATATGTTACTTTCATCATCATAAAGCCACTTATCTCATAGGCGATGCAATAGATCATCAATCACTCAAGAATCCTAATTCATTAATTTTACCAAACACTTGGTGGGTATGTAATGATATTGTAAAATTATGTAATTCAAAAGTGAAATCATGTAAGAAAACCTAAAGTAAATCGGCCCACCATCATTTGGTAACTCCCTTATGCAATATATATTAAAACTCTTCATCAAATCTCAAAATAGATACTAGATTCATAGCTCAAAACATCCTAAAATAGTCACACTTTCATGAATTCCCAACATAGACTGTAGTTAAATTCATAATAAAAGACTTATAAGTAAAATCAACTTAGAAAAATGAGATTTATGTAAAAAGGAAGCTTAGGCACCATGGATGGAAGGACCCAATAGTTGAAACCCACGTATCTCAACTTTGGAGAATTTCTTGATGAATATTGGAATGGATATTTTAAGCTTGAATGAAATCCTTAAGATCTGGAATAAGTTTTGACACTTGAATTTTGAGCGAAATATTTGTCTAAGTATTTGGAAGAGTGTTGGGGAATGTCATGTGTGATATAGTGTTGAAATATGGCTAAGTATAGGTATTTTCACGCATGGAAAGACATAGGCATAAGAACCAAAGGTGTTGGACCGAGTAACAAAAATTGAGCAAAAATAACACTAGTCCATGCCCTAGCCATGTCGCGCCAAGGGTGCGGATCAATACTAGATAAGCGAAATTATGGAAAATCAATTTTTGATACAGTTGCTCTAAAATCAGGATTAGACCCATAACCCACTCAATTTTGCCCCCGATCAAGAATATAAAGTTTAATTTTTGATATTATGCACGAATTTGGGATATGTGGAAAATACAATTTCAGACACTTCCGAGCCACATTTTCAGACACTTTTTGGGGTAATTTCATTTTTTCCTCAAATGACCTTTGAACAAGAGTACTTTATAAATTTAAAATTAAACCCAAACAAGTATTAAGTTTTTAGTAATAAAGTATAGACTTTTGGGGCACAAAAGAAAGTAAAGAGCTAGTCTTAGAACAAGTAGGATTTAGATGAAACAAAAAATGAACAAGAAGAAAATTACTTAGAATTATATATGTACAAGAAAGAATTTCTCTTATCCTCAAAGATTTAGAATCCCTTCTTCTTAAGCCCTTTTATTTGGAAACAACTAATGCAAGATTTTGAGGGTAAGTAAACGAATTTCTAGGAGAGCAAGTTATCTCCTTTTTTTTTTTTACTTTTTTAACTTTATTTTTTGCTCTTGATGTTTAAGAACTCCCAAGACATACCAAGAAAGGAATTTTCATAGAACCGCTCTGATACACTTGATAGGATCGAGGTTATAAAAAATACTAATATGGAGTGAATACAAGAATGTGGAAGGAACAACAAAAAGAGAAAGAGAAAATCTAATTAAAGATGTAGAAAATCTAATTAAAGATGTGAGAAATTCAAAGAAAAGATCCCATAATTTCCAAGAAATTGATATTATAAGTCCTTGACAAAATCCAAATAACAATAGAAATATTTATGGAAGAAATGTACTGTCTTTGCTTGAGAAAATGAATCAAAACGTTAGATTCTAATCTTGACCGCTTTATGAGTAACTAAAGACAATAATTAGTATGTAAACTAATCAACTTCTAAATAATAACAAAAATAAATCAAAGATATCACACGAAGAAATTACTTTATATCTCAAACTATGAACTAGTAAAGGTTTAAAGATAAATTCTCAAAGAACAAGTCACAAAGGTTCAAAAGAACTATCTCAAATATTATTAATATCAATCTAATTTTATTTAATGAAAGAAAAAAGACTCCTATAAATATTATAGGGTCCTTGTATGTTCAAGACTCCTTATGTTAGGCCCAAGGAGTATCCAAAACCTAGAAAGAAAATTACAAGCTAAGGTAAATTCTACTCTAGAAAGGAAATAAAGTTACCTTAACTAGGAATAGACCTAGCAATTCTAAGAAAGCATTAAATGGTACTAGGATACCTTAAATAGAACAAGATTAACATTAATAACCTATATATAAAGAATGAAATAAGGTAAAACCCACCTAGGAAAAGAATCTTGACAAATTTGGAAAGTTTGACTAGTCTTTTCTACAAACTTGGGCAGAAAGCAACCTTTGTTATAGCTGATTCTTGGACTTTTCTTAGACTTATTTGCACAAAATGTAACCATAAAATTTTTATCTTGGACTTAAATTTGGGCTACCAAATAATTGCACCAATTGAACAATTCATCCTTCTTGGGGCTTAGCTCTTCTTCCCCAAAAAGACACAGTTGGATCTGCAATTGAAGCCCATTGAGCTTATTATTACTTCTTCGTTTGAGATATTGTTATGGGCCTCCTTTTATCTTCTAAAGTTTCATCCTTGTCCTTCAATAGAGTAGAGCTTTGTATGATACTATCAAAAATCCTCTCTATGATGAAATATATGGATATCTCAATGATGCTGAGTTTTGGGAGCATGAGGGTAGGGATACCTATGGATTACAAAGGAAAGAAGTCTGACCTCGAGATTTGGGGTGGGATCATGGCATAGGAGGTTGAGATTATGGGTATAAAGGAGATAGATGGTGAATAGAGGAGTTAGGATGGTATATAGGGGATATAGGATGGGAAATAGCGGAAATAGGCTTGGAGAGAGGAATGATCAAGATAGGGGCTTGAACACTATCAAGGTTACACTTGCAAGATTCAAAGAAAGTAGAGACCCTGATGAATTCTTAGAGTGGAAAATTCAAAGTGAGCAGATCTTTGTCACAAATAATATCTCAAAAACTTTCAAGGCAAAGTATGCTCTCACAAAATTTATAGGGTACGCATCCACTTAGTGGTAGTCCAAGAGGAAGGAAAGGTGGAGCTATCACATCTATGAATTACCTACTTATAAATAGTTGATTGCACTTATAGAGATGAGATACTTAACTCTAAACTACTACCAAAAAGAAGGATGATTGTTGCTCTACAGGATGGTTACAAGACCAAAGATGATGAAAAGGGTGATGAAACAAATGAGAGTGAGAGATATAGAGGCGAGGTAGATGCTTCAAAAAACAAAGATGAAAGATTGGATGAGAGGGTCATTTTGCTTGTTTCATAAGGAAAGGAAAATCTTTACTTGATAATGATGAAGACTTGAAGGTCAATTCTAATCTTTCACATGTCGTGACAAGAATAATGGGAGCCCTTGCCAAAGGAGAGCTTGATCAAAAGGAGAATCTATTTCATGCTAGGTGCAAAATTCAAGATAAAATGTGTTCTTTAATTATTGATAGTGAAAGTTGCACTAATGTGGTGAGTAGTTCTTTGGTGGAACATATGGGAATTCCAATAACAAAGCATCCCTAACCCAATAAGCTACAATGACTCAATGAGAGTGTAGAAATAAGGGGCCTAAATTAAGCAAGCATTCGGTTTAGTGTAGGTAAGTACAATAAAGAATTTACTTGTGATGTTGTACTCGTGTTGGCATGTCATGTCTTGTTAGGGAGACACTAACAATTTCATAGGTATGTTTTCAAGGAAAATCCAACAAATAAGCTTTTGTGATTGAATGTAGAAAGTATGGTCTTGCACCTCTCACTCCACACCAAGTGAGTAAGGATTATATGGCTATGAAGGAGCTTTGGGAGAAAATAAAGGTGGTGAAAGCAAAGGTGGATGGTGGAAAGTTTGAATGCCTTGTCAACACCCATCGTGTATTGCATGCTAACCAAAATAGTACCACTTTACCTATCATTGTTTCTTATCATTTGCTGGACTATGACAAGCAAGGAACTGAAAATATGGTAGCGGATGCTGTAACAAGAAGGTTTATATTGGTGATTACCTTAGCTTCTAGAATGATGGGATTTGAAAGTTTAAAGGAAATCTATCCTAGGTATCTCAACTTCAAAGATACTTCTCATAATCTTACCCAAGGGAAGCGGATAGATAGGTTTCAATTGGTTGATGGTTTTCTGTTCAAGGATGGATGAGCTTATGTTCCTATGAACTCATGATAGAGCTACTTGTAAAGGAGGCTCATAGTGGTGGTCTGATGGGACACTTGGGGGTACCGAAACACTTGACAATCTAAAGGAGCAATTCTTTTGGCCTAAGATGAAGCACTATATGGAGCAAATTTGTGGACAATGTCTCAATTTTATGCATGCCAAATCCATAACTTGGCCCCAAGGTAAGTATACCACTCTCCCTACTCCTAGTGGCCCATGGATGGACATCTCTATGGATTTTGTGTTGCGTCTTTCTAGGACTAAAAGAGAACATGATAACATATTTGTGGTAGTGGATAGATTTTCTAAATTAACTCATTTTATTCCATGCCATAAATGTGATAATGCATCCCATGTAGCATCTTCATTTGTCATCAATGTTCTTAAATAAAATGGAGTCCCTCAAGTCATTTTTAGTGGTAGGGATTCAAAATTTCATAGTTAGTTTTGGAAGAGTCTATGGTGTACACTTGGTAAAAACTTATGTTCTCTACTTCTTACCACCCTTAAACGGATGGACAAATTAAAGTAGTCAACAAGACTCTTGGAAGTGTGTTTTGGTGCATGATTAGATAGCTCCCAACTACTTGGGAAGACCGTTTACCCTCACTTGAATTTGCATATAATCGGTCTTTTTTTGCACTCCTCTATTGGAATATCATCATTTGAGGCATGTTATGGATTAAAACCTTTGTTTCTACTAACCATGACTCCATTATCTAGTAAGATTGTTTTGAGCCTAAATACTAAGCAAAGGGCAAAGGAGATGATGAGCATTCTTGCAAAGGTTAAAGAGGCCTGAAAAGAACAATTCTAAGGTGGCTATTTGAAAGAATTGGGGGAGAAAGAAAGTGATCTTCAATCCAAAATTATTGGGTATGGGTGGAAAGGTTTTCATATGTTCTTAAAGGAAAGATAAGCCAAGATGACATGGACGTTTCAAAGTATTGAAGATAATCAATGATAATGCCTATATGATTGACTTGCCAAGTGAGTATAATGTTTTTAATGTTAGTGATTTATCTCCATGTGTTATAGGTGAATCATTTGATTTGAGGACGAATCCTTTTCAACAAGAGAAGCATGATAATATGCAAAGTAGAGATGGCGCTAGTATGAGTGGCATGTACCTCAAGACCATTCACAAGGAGTCAAGCAAAAGATCTCCAAGACTAACAAGCAACGTTCATGAACAAGGAAGAATTAAAGGAGCTTTAGGGTCACCAAAGAAAAGCTTAAAATGTCTAGAAGGTCTATCAAGGTGAGAAGAAAGAAGAAAAGATGCCATGTGAGCAAATGGCTACTACTCGAATTCAAGGATTTGAAAAAAAGGCAACCAAACAAGGCCCTTACTTGTTAAGGATAAAATTGTAAAGAAAATATCTTATTTTATTTACTTAGTATAAATAGTCTTATTTTATCTTTTTGAAAGACTTAGACTATGTCGAATATTAAATTCTCAAATTGTAGTATCTTCTTAGTGAGTAATTAGGTGAACTCTTAGAATTGTTAATTGACTTGTTGGCTTGATTAATTTAAATGTTTACTTATTTGTGATTCTTGGTTTCCTTCAATTGTATTTCTAGGATTTATTTGGGTTGTTGAAATCAATTGGGAAGTGCGGGTTTTAGTCCCTTGTTCCCCATAATTTAAATAGTTTGAATTTAATCTACATATCCTTCTACGTTTGTTCTTTTGTCCCTTCCTTTCTTGTTTGATCTTTATCAGTTCATGACTTGAAAGGCATTTCATTTGATGATTTGATAATTAAAGTTAGTTAGAAAGTAGTTAAATATGTTAATTACGTGCTATATACTTGGAGAATCGAAGCACAAAACATTCTAAGAAAACAGAATCACGTCATTTTGGACACTTAGAATAATTTTTATGCCCAAAAAACCTTCCATACTTAGAAATATTTAGGGGTGTTAAAAATCTACAGATTTTAAGTCTCTTAAAATGAAGTATATGTACCACGTAGTTAGTCTAGAGGTGCTAGCGTTGCTGACTCACTACTAGCACTATGTTGGCATTGATTTGGTGCTGACGTAAAAATATTTTTTTTTATTTTTTTGTCAAATTACCTTCAAGAGCAAACAAACACCTTTGTCCAACTTTGACTTGAGAAAAGTAGATCAAATGTACCTTTTGGTCTTCTTCTTATTCATGAACACTTGATATTCAAGAACACACACCAAATCCTAAGACCTTCAAATGAACTTGGAATCGGCTCAAAATTTAGGATTAGATTCCCCTTGACATCGAGAACAAACCCCAATGATCATTAACCTTCAATTTCTTCTCACTCAAAAGAACCCACTTTCAAGATTTGAAGAGTTTGAATGTTCAAAACCCTTCAATGGTAACTCCACTTCCACAACTACAAATTGAATGAAATTTGAGATTTAGGATTAGAACACTAATGAACAAGAATCTAGTGGCAAAAAATAACAAACCAAATAAATAAAATTTTGGGTTTTTTGTTGGGATTTTTGAGTGGACCAAAATTGAAAGAACGAGATTTGTTAAAACAATCCTAAACCTACACATTTGATACTAAATGATAAAGATCAAACAAGAAAGGGAAAGAAAAGGGAACAAAGTAAAAGGATTTTTAGATTAAATTCAAATTATTGAAATTATGGAAAAAAAAAGGACTAAAACCCTCACCTCCCAATTGATTTCAACCCAAATAAAACCTAAGCAAGAAAAATTTAAAGGAAACCAAGAACCACAAATGGATAACAATTTAATTAATCAACAAATAAGTCAACTAATAATTCTAAGAGTTTGCCTTAATTACTCACTAAGAAGATACTACAATATAAGGATTAAATATTCAACATAATCTAAGACTTTTAAATGCTAAAGTAAGACTATTTATATTAAGTAAAACAAAGAAGACATTTTCTTTATAGTTTTACCGTTAATGAGTAAGAGCCTTGTTTGGTTGCCTTCTTCTAAAATCCTTGAATACAAGTAATAGCCATTTGTACACATGGCCTCTTTTCTTCCATCTCCTCACCTTGATAGACCTTCCACACATTGTAAGCCTTTATTTCGTGACCCTCAAGCTCTACTAATGCTTCCTTTCTCATGAACATTGCTTGTAGGTCTTGGAGATCTTTTGCTTGACTCCTTGTGAATGGTCTTGAAGGGTACATGCCGCTCATGTTGGTGTCACCTACGCTTTGCATGTTATCACCAACTCCCTCTCTATGTATATACATATATATAGGCTAACTACTCAGCATTGTAATAATTGAACTGGTAGGAAATGAGACAATTTGATTAGTTGATCAACAACGACCCTGATACTATTAGTTACTCCTGAAACTTCGAGGAAATTCCATCACAAATTCCATGGTAATACGCTCCCACTTCCACTCGGTAATGGGTAATCTTCAAAACTCTCCATAAATTCTCCCATGCTTGGCCTTTATCTATTGATATCAAAGGCAACGGGATACAAAATCACTATATCTCTTCGCATACCATCCCACCTGTAATGTTGTCTTAAATCTTGATACATCTTTGTTATGCCCGAATGGATAGAGTACCTAGAATCATAAGCCTTATGCAGAATCAACTGCATCATACCTGTAACTCTGGGAACACACAATCGGTCAAATATGAGGATCCTATCTAAATATATGTAGCCTAGCCATTAATGGTCTATCAAACTCAATATCTAAGGGACACCAACACCTCATCCTTATGTTTTTTGGCACGAATCTGATCAAATAAGGAGGACTAAGATACAAGGAAGGCTAACACCTATCTAGAGCCTAAAGTATCCAACCTCACCATCCTACTAGCTAAGGCTGGATGTACAAAGCAAAAGGCTACTCCAAAGTGCACAATGGAGCTAAGCTACCCATACTAATTGCTTTCTAGCTCAAGGCATCCATCACAATGTTTTTGCCTGAATGATAAAGAATCGAGAGGTCATAATCATCTAAAACCTTAATCTACCATATGTGGCAGTAATTCACATCTCACTGGCTCATAATATACTATAGGTTACGATGATTTGTACAGAGCTCATAGTGAAATACATACAAGTAGTGTCACGTTATCTTAAGCACAAATACTAACGCCTACAACTCAAGATCATGTGTGGGTTAGCTATACTTCCAAGCTTGCAACTATCTGGAGGACTAAGCAATAACTTGGCCTCCCTATATTAGAACACATCCTAGGCTTATCCCAGAGGCATTAGAATACACTATAAATCTCTTATGCTTAACTAGAAGAGTCAAGTAGGAGCAATAGTAGAAAACTCCATGACACTCAAAAAGATGGACTCACACTCCTCAACACAAAATGAGTACCCTGGCGAATCAATCAAGTCAATGGTGTGGAAATAGTAGAAAACCCCTTAACAGATCATCTATAGTACCCCACTAAACCAACAAAACTCTTGACCTTGGTAACAAATATGGGTACAACCCAACCTAAAATGGCCTAAATCTTAACAGGATTTACTGTAACATTGTCTTTTGACACCACATGCTCTATAAATGCCATGGACTCTAACAAGAATACATACTTATAAAACTCAGTGTAAAGTCAGTAGTACCTCAATGTCTAAAGTACAGTCGTCAGGTGTTGGGCATGGTGCTTAAGGCTTCAAGAGTACCCCAAAATGTCATCAATTAAAACTATCACAAAAACAAAATCCAGATATGGCCTAAATACCTACGTCATGAGATTCATTAAAGTTGTGGGGGCATTAGTTAGACCAAATGACATAATAAGGGACTCATAATGGCTAAAACAAACTTGGAAAGCAGTCTTAGAAATATTTGTTGTCCCTATCTTCAACTTATGATAGCTTGACTTGAAATACATCTAAAAAAAGATGGTATCTTCCTATAACTGATCAAACAAGTCATCAATACGAGGTAAGGGATAACAGTTCACTATTACCTTATTTTACTGTCTATTTATCAATACACATGTACAGAGTCTCATCCTTCTTCTTGATAAACAAAATAGGAGCACCTTAGGGAGAAGCACTTGGCCATTTAAAACTCTAATCTAGAATACCTTGAAGCTAAACATGGATCTTTTCAAGCTCGACAAAAGCCATTGGATATGGAAGAATAAAAATGGGCATAGTCTCTGGCTCAAAATGTATAGAAAAATCAACATTCCTCTTTTGAGGTAACCCAAGAAGTCAGCAAGAAGCACCTCTGGAAAATCACGAACAATTAGAGATGAATCAATAGAAGGGGCCTTGGCTGATACATTGCAGACATGAGCCAAATATGCTACACAACTAGTAGCTACCAACCTCATGGCCCAAACATAAGAAATAACACCAAATAGTGTATGGAAAGTAGATCTTGCTGCAGCACATAAGGTATGCCAAGCATGACTAAGGTAACAATCTTAGAGTAACAATCCAGAAATGTATGACAAGGAGCTAAAAAGTACATACCCAAAATAATATGTAAATCCAACACATCAAGTAACATAAAGTTTCCTCGGGCATCCTATCCCTGAATACTAATCATGCATGATCTCCATACCCAATTTTCTACTATAGAATCTTATATTGAAGTTGAAACATGAAGAGGCACTGAAAGAGGCTTAAGGCTCACCCCCAATAGGAAGTAAAATAAATACACATGTAAATATGTAGACTTAAGACCAAATAAGTTGATGTTGGTTACTAGTAATAAATAGATGAACATACCGTAACGTCATTTGGCACCTTAGACTTTGACTATACCAGAGCTGTATAAAAATGACCTTCATGGAATTCCTCTCTAGTATAGCCTCTACAACCACATCTGCCACCGTTACAACCATACTGATCATCCCTAGACCCTTACTGGTCATCTCTAAAACCACATTGATTACCCTATGGCCCTGAGCTCAAACTCTATCTCTATCTCTCAGTAGTAGGACTAGCTGACCTACACAAGAAGCTAAATACATCTCTTCATATGGAAAGTCTCAAGACCAGTGATCGAATTCCCCATAATCATAATATTCTGAAGATTATTTTTCACCATGATGTCGACTACTATGGTTTGTAGTATTAGTCTCCAAAACATTGGATCCCTAACTTGCTGACTGGAGGACTTGTCCTGTACTGAAGCCATTGTACCTCAATTTCTCTTCCTCCTCCTAGTAGGATAAAGAGGACCACTCTATCTGCAAATATGCTAGATTGGCAACTTCCCTTAGAAACCCATAGTAATGACTATAAGAAACAATGAGACTGACCCTATTTTAACCTCACGTGGTACCTATCAAAATTTCTCTTGAATCTGGTCTATATAACCCACTTGTCGTTACCCTATAGGCCTTATGATGTAGCTACTCAATAGTACAAGTGTGGTCAACAGTATCTAAGAAGGATTAGCTTATTGTAACTAGTGATCAGGTCTCAATCTGGAGTTGAGTCCTCGACCCTCTAACAAAGCATTTGACCTTCTTCTCCTAATAGGTAATATGTGAGTATCATATTTAAAGAGTTCATGAAATTTTGCCTTGTACTTTAACTTTGTCACGTACCCTTGCTCTTGTTTAAATCTTATCACAAATCTGGCAGAGAATGCATCTGAGAACTCTGTCCATGAAACTAATTGTGACCTAGCTGGATTGGTATCCAAGTAAGCATGCCATCACTATTTGACAGCTCCATCAAGTTGATAAGCTGTAAAATCCACTCCCTTGGACTCTAATAGCCTCAAATCTGCAACTACTCCTGATAGGTTAGTAGGAACTCATGGGCTTCCTATCTAATCACTCATGAAAACCTTAGAGGGCCCAATCTGAGAAAGTAACAAAACACCCACCGATACTAATAAGCCCTAACGCCCTCTACAATATTTGGCTAAACCGCAAAGGTTGTGTGCTCTGCTAAAGCGGGAGTTGGTGGCTATACTGGTTGTACTAGTGGATCTAGGGCTAGCTCAGGAGTTAGGACTGGTGCCTATTGTACACGCACTCTAAATAACTATGCCATAGCCGTCTAAACTATAGAAGTCATAATCGGTGTGGCTGGGGGCATTGTCTCTACTAGTACCTCGAGCCACAGGGGTATATAGGCATCTTGGTGCTCCTATATGGGATGTAGGGAAGGGTCGTTGTCTAGAGCTGGCATTTTATCCCCAAGTCTTCTTAGAGGTTGACCTCTATGAGGCATATCTATAAAAGAGCGAGGCAAGTGAGATTCCACAAAACTAACAGCACACTATATAAAATTATACAATAATAGACGGAATTCGTAATAATATCCTTTAGCCTCCTAAACATAAGTTATGGAGGTACACCCATCTATATGACTCTACTAGATGGTAACTCTATACAGATAAGACCTATGAACTTAAGATTCTGGTACTATCTTGTCATGACCTAATTTTATAGGTGATGATGGTGTTTACCTTAATAATCAAACCTATCCTTGACCCAGAACGGGTATTAATGAGTGTGAGGGCAAGAAGGGAACCCAACAGATATCAACTTATAATCTAACTAGAAAGAAGCGAAACCGATACTAGATATATACAGACGACAGCAACAACACACCATTCTAAGACATGGAAGTCACCTGTATAGAGCTACTATTGAAATGGTACAACACAATTAAATCATAATATATACATATACAAAACCAAAATAATAGACAAGGCAAGTCTTAAATAACAAAAGATTGGCCACTAATACAGGTGAAGGCCATAAGGATCCAACAATGCTAATGGTCACCTTAAGTGGTATGACAACAATGACATAAGGAATCAACACTTTTCACTCATGTTGGGTCTTACATCATGAAACAGATACAAAAAGTAGGGTGAATACTTGAAATATGATAGTCAGTAGGCAGAGTAGTAAATAAATCAAAGATAAAATATAATATACTATAATACCATAAGTGTCCAATCATAAGAACAAAAATTGTATGCAAGTAAGTATAGAAGTAGTCATAACTGAGCGATAGGTAGTAGTGTGCGTGGGTGAAAGGTCCTAATATCTATACATGTACACCAACTAGGCCTCTATAATCGTAGAAGGTACACCCATGCAAACAATACTAGGTGAAGAGGTGTATGCTGGAGAAAAGGTTTAACTATATCAAGTCTCAATTAATCTCATAACTTAATAATATACATATAATCACAAATTTGATAGGACAATCCCACTAGGCCTTTACCTTAGATTGTATACCCCAACCAAGCCTTCAACCCGACTTAGCAACTAGACTTTAACCCAGGCTATGAACTATTCCTCACTATGATAAAGTTAGATGTGGCTAGTGGTCTAACTTGGCCCTTAGGCCTTGGACTAGTCCAATATACCCTCTATTAATACCATCTTTGTTAGTATAGCCTCTAACTAGGGGTATACACAATGTAGTTTGTCCTTATTTATATGCTTACAAGTTGGAGGATAGTGGCCAATTTTGGAAAATGCTTGGGCCTCTAACTGTACAAAACCTTACTCGAAGCTCCAATGTGACATCATCGATCATGTCTATATTCCAGTGGATCTAGTGTATCACAAAAATATTCATAGATTGTTGGCCCATTGTTTTGAATAAACAAGCTCCTGCATCATTATGGCCTACCCAAGGCACAACTCTAGAGACTTAAGTCATCCAGTTTGGTTAAGAAGGACATATGCCTCTCAAGTCACACTAGATATAATCATAGATATCTACTAATCCTAACTAATGCTGGTCTAGAGCATCACTAGCCTAAGACTACACTAAGGCCCAATAATCAACTGATAATTAAAAATATGGTAGACAATCAACATGTTAATCTTAAGAAATCTCAACATGTCAACGAGTACTCTGTCAGACCCAGAAAATCATGAATACCACAGGTAGTTAGTTTGCCTCACAAATAGTCTTGATAAATCAAAAGATATTCAGATGGCCTTGTATATGAAGTAGTACAATTATTCCAACATATTCAGCCTCTAACCACCCCCTACTCACAATTCGTGCTACCCAAATAGAATTTACACATTCAAACTCAGTTTTGAAGAAGAGAAAGATTGTGGCCTACTTGAATGCTGATTACATGTATTCTGAATCACTCCATAGGTGCTTTACCCTTTTAAATGACCTTAGAATGCTTCTAGGATATCAAAAATAAGATCGAAAGGTGAATATGGTCGTTTTGACATCTAAATCACCAAAACTGGGCATTAATTATTCTCAAGGATAAAATGCATAAAAAATGGAGGTCACATCTGAAATATCGAAATAAATCATGTTCAATGATCCTTATAACTACTCTAGCCTGTACCTTGAATTAGGTCTCAATCTGCTAATCAAATCAATACTAAACAACCTAAACATAACATGACATTTCTTTATGGCCAACATATGAATAGGGAAGCAACTTCTGCTGCTAATTTACCTTAAACTCAACTCGGTCAGAAGATTCCAGCACTACCACAGTGTGAACCTCAAAAAATTACAAAGAATAAACCCAAATTTCACTGAAATCCAATTCAAAATGATCGAGTAATGAATTTCCAAAATTTTTCATAACAAATGCAATCCACAATAATAAAATTAGTGAAATTTACCAAGATATATGTGCAAAAGAAATTTTAGACACTTCCACAATGTTCTCCTCAAGAATACATGGAAGTCAACCTTTTTAATCAATCAATTTGACCTCAAAATGAAGAAGTTATTATTGTTCAAAATTTTCTCATTTGTTTGATTAAGTTCTAGAATTCAACAATATTTGCCGCCTCAAGGAGGTTGTAAAAGCAGGCCCTGAGTCACTAAAGCGACCTTCCCGTGTAGATGACCTTTACTAAAGCAAACACAGGGTTCGATAAAGTTATTCTACCAGATGAAAGGAATAACTATGTCCTATTTTTGATTCCTTAGACTCATTCGGAGTCCAAAAATTACAAAGCATATTTGAAATTTGAGTGAAAACAACATTCTTGACTCAATGGTATTATTAAAATTCCAATTTGAGATCATTTCAATAAAAAAGTGGGTCTCACCTCAAGTATATTGTTTTACCAAAATCTATTGAGGGGTCCAAAATGAACATGAAAGTCTCAAAAATCAAATGAAAGATCATTCTACAGAAAACTCAACATCTTTAGAATTCTATAGAAAACTCGACATTTTCAGAGCTAATTGTATTGTTATAATTTCCATTTGGGAAGATATTACAAGAATATTGACCAAGGTCAACTATCAGGCAATTTTGAAGTCTAATATTGTCATAACCCAAGCTTAGGCCTAGATGTGACATGGAAAATGGGGAACCTTAAGGCACCCCAAATAAGCCTCTTAAGCATACATAGCATATCCTTGGTTGCAAAAGTATAATTAAACAACAAACACCTAAATTTTTAGGGAAATTGGGATTTGGACTCACGCTATGCGGAGGATAGGGACATGGGACTTTCATCTCATCATCAACATACAACAAGAATAAAAGAAGGAATAAGGACTAAGGAAAAGTCTTCCACAACATATACATAAGCATCATACGAGTCAAGCTCATCACATATATCCAATAATACCTCTATTATGAGTGCGATGGCGGTGAACACATCTCCCGAACTCACCCTAAAAAGTAGATGTTCAAAAGTAAATAAGTCTTTAATATAGCATAAAACGAAAGTGGTTGTGTTCCCCAAAATAGAGGACTCACCAATACCAATCTTTAAGCGAGCTAACTAGTAACGTAGAGGAGGATGTATAAGCACTTCGGTCCGTACATGGTTTGATCATGTAGGCATAAAGTATGTGTTAGTACTTTGAATGTACTAGTATGTGGGCATGCAATGCAATAAAGCATAAACCATAAAATAGCCAAAATATAATCATTTAAAATATTTCTTAAGTCATCCAACATAGGATAATACATATGGAAACTAAGGAATGCACGCTTAATTGATTTCATGATAAAACACTTAAACTTAGAATAATAAGGAACATAGATCATCATGGATAAGTAAAATCATAATAATTTTTAGGAACAACAAAGCATCTAGTATAATAGAAGGACCATCTTACTATAAGTGACCACTAATAATCATAAAGAAGAACACTATGCATACTTTAAAAGAGAGAGTCATATTCCTTCAAAAGTAACACTATTAGAAATGTCTAGGGACCAACACATATATGAGAAAATCATTTCAGTTTGTAAAATGATGAGTTATATGAATTTGAAACACCATCTATAGTAGTAAGCATATTTGGAGATAATAAGAAAGAACTATCATAAATTATCATAAGAGGATATAATGGGGACTTGATGGGATTATGAGCATATATAAGAAAACCATATATCAAAAGTGACATATACCATAAGCCTATGGGGAGTTCTTTAAACATAGTGAGAGAGACCATAACTGACATAAACCATATGAGCTAATTCATAGAGTCCCGATATTTCCCCTATATTGTAAGAAAAAGAGAAGTCACTTTGCCAGGGTAAACCTCATAGCACCTAAGTGGATCCACTAAGCCATGTGTGAACTGGGTGTTAACCTTTAGTTCTTGGACTTGGGTACTTGACTCAAGCCCTTGGACTCGGGTATTCGCCTCAAGACCTTATCTTTAAGGTAATCGCCACTTAGGGATTTGATAATCACCTTTTAATCCTTTACCTATGGTGGCACATAGTTTTGGGGCTTAGGTATTCGCCTCTAGTCCACTTAGAGTTAGGTAGTACTCTCACAAGAGTAGAAGATCATAAGTCGAAAAATCATATTAGTAAAATCATTCTAAGTCATTTGAGGGCAAGTTATTCAATCCCCAACCCATTGATATTATAAAGGCAAAGTCATAAGACAGCTCCTTAATAATTCCTTAGATGATATATCCTCTACCATAATAAATTCATTCATTAAATAGTTGGGAGATCCTCTACCATTAACATTCATTCATAGGAAAACTTTTCATAAGCCAATAATAAATATAGTTGTCAGGACCCAAGCCTAGCTCCTAGATGTGATACAGCAAATGGGAAACCCCAAGGAACCCCAAAAAAGCCTCTTAACTTATCATTACACATCATTGGTCGCAGAAGAATATAAGAGACATAAAAAGAGTAAGAATTGGGCTAGGGGACTAAGAGAAAA
Source organism: Solanum sejunctum (assembly GCA_025642045.1). Lineage (NCBI taxonomy): Eukaryota > Viridiplantae > Streptophyta > Magnoliopsida > Solanales > Solanaceae > Solanum > Solanum sejunctum. Next base: position 10,158 of record JAOTQJ010139778.1, on the reverse strand, counting down.
GATTTCATAACATCATAATCAAGAGACAAAGAGTCAAAGCTCATATCGTAGATATATAACATGTCCAACAAACACCTATATTATATAGATAAGAGCGGGGGCAAAGACAAAGCAACTAGGGTCACCCTTATAGTTAAAATAGAACATAAAGAAGAATGTCTCAATACATAATGAGAGATCATAGACTAACGTCCCTGAAGTGGAGGACTCACCAACAAGCTTGAGTACTACCGAACTAGCCACGTGGAGGAGGAGGATGATAAACTTGAGCTTTGTTTCCTACATGCTGATATCATGTATGCAAGAGTATGTGTTAGTACATTTGAATGTACTAAGTATGTAGGATACAAAGCAACAAGAGATACACATCATAATCAAAATGCTTAACAATAGGCAATAGGCATAATATAACAATATGGCACGTATGATCAATGCGCAAGTAAAACATTCTTAAGTAACTCATGCTCATCTAGGATATTATACATGTAGAAGAGACCAAGCTAGCTTTCCAAAGTACAAACCTCTTTGTATGGTGGTCATAATGCCACCCATTACTTAGGTGGTGAGGTACTAACCCCCATCTAGGTTGGTGATGATTCCACCCCATCACCCTAGTGGAGAAGTACAAACCCTTCACTAGGTTGATGAGTACAAATCCCTATCTAGGTTATCCGTGCTCTTAGTTCCCCTGGATTAGGCAAGGTCTAATGCAACACTTTATAAGAATTTCTCATATACATAAGCTCATTCCATCAGCATAATTTCAGTTATATCATATCTCAATCTTTGGACCTTCAATTCCTCAAGAAACCATCATTGGACATTTTATTAAACACTTGGAGGGTGTGAAATAGTAGTATTAAACCCTGAAATTTAAAGATGAAATCATGCAAGAAAATCCATTGTAAGACCATCAATTAACATCTCGCAATACTCTCATGCAATATACATCAAAATTACTTATCAAATCTTATAATAAATCCAATATTTATAGCTCAAAACATAGCAAAATAGTCACAGCTTTACATAGCTTTAATATAGTTCATACACATATTCATACTAGTAAACCCATGTGTAAAATCAACTTTAAATCATGCAAATTGAGTAAAAAGGAGATTAGGGCACTATTGGTGGAAGGAACCATTAGCTAAAACATACATACCTTAGCTTTGGAGAAGCTCTTGGTCATGATTGAAAATGGAGGCTTGAAGCTTGAAGGAAATCCTTATTTCTAGATGAGTGTTTTGAGACTTCAATTTTGGAGTGAAAATATGGCTAAGTGTTTTGGTGAGTATTGAGAAATGTTTAGGATGATATGAGGGTGAAATATGGATAAATATTGGCAAAAAGACGTTTTGGAACACTTAGGTCCAATACTTAGAATGTTTTGAATGAAGTAAAAAAACAGCCTCCTTTTTCACTCTGCGATTGCACAGGTCACTGGAAATCGCATTTTCAAATTTCATAATTGCCAATCTTTCATTCTTAAATCTATTTAGACCCTTGCTAACCTAATTTTGAGTTTCTAAACAAGAATATGAAGTCATATTTTCAAAATAACAAACAGAATTTGAGATATATGGAATTTAAAATTTTGGACATTCCAAGGCACATTTTTGGGCACTTTTTAGGGTCGTTTCAATATAAGCCCTTGGGAACATTCATCCCCGAATGTAAAAAGACATACAAGAGAAGAGTGACCATAAACAAATTAGCCCCAACAAGACTGCAATATTACATTCAAAACACCATTTTAAGAATCTCAACATAAGTGTAAAATCATCATAAGTTTGCCAACTTAAACATGAATGCTTATAAATGACATAAGGGCTGAAATATAAGACTTGAAATCATATTGGAGACTTATGATTAGTACATTAGGCTTAAATGGAGTGGAAAAGATAAGGATACCTCTTTTGCATGTTCGCTTCGGTCTCTTATGTAGCACTTTCAACTTGTTAATTCCTCCAAAGGACCTTAATGGGTGCCACCTCCTTGTTCCTCAAACTTTTCACTTGCCCATCTAAAATCTGAACCAGATCCTCCTCATAAGTCAAGTTATCCTCAACAACACTCACAACATCAAGAGGCATAATAGTATTAGGATCACTAATACATTTCCTCAACAAAGAGACACAGAACACCGAATGAACCAAATTTATTTCACAAGGCAACTTCAACTCATAAGCTACCTCTCCAATCCTCTCTATCACCTCATAAGTACCAATATACCATGGACTTAACTTCTCGTTTTTACCAAAACGGACAACACCTTTCATTGGAGAAACCTTCAAATAAACCCAATTACCCACTTTGAATTCAAGGTCTCTTATTTTCACATTGGCAAAGGATTTTTGATGACTTTGGGCTGTCTTCAACCTCTCCCTAATCATCCTAAGCTTTTCAAGATCATCTATAACCAAATCTGGTCCTAATAAAGCCACTTGTCCAACCATAAACCAACCAACCGGTGATCTACAACATCTCCCACAAAGATCCTCAAAAGAAGCCATACCATTGCTAGAATGATAGCTATTGTTGTAGGCAAACTCAATCAATGGAAGATGATCATCCCAACTACATTTAAGCTCCTAGACAAGCCCTAAGCATATCCTCAAGTGTCTGAATGGATTTTTCGGCTTGGCCATCCATTTGAGGGTAAAAGGTTGCACTAAGGTGAAATTTGGTACCAAGACCCCTTTGAAAAGACCCTAAAAGTGTGAAATGAATTCTACACTTCGATATGATGGATAAAGAAACCCCATGTAACCTCACTAACTCATGGATGTACAACCTTGCATACTCTTCAGCCCCATATGTAGACTTAAATGGTATAAAGCGAGCCAATTTCATCATCCTATCAACCTTAACCCAAATGGAATCAAAACCTTTTCTCGTCTTGGGAAATGCAAACTCAAAATCCATATTAATCACCTCCTACTTTCAAGTAGGAATCTCTATGTCTTGGGTTAGGCCCTCCGACCTTTGATGTTGGGCTTTGACTTGTTCACAACTATGGAAACAAGAAACAAATTTGGCAAATTCCCTCTTCATGCCTCCCCACCAAAAAACATCTCTCAAATCTCTATACATTTTGGTGGAGCCGGGATTGATAGAGTAAGAAGAATTATGTGCCTCATCAAGGATTTTCTCCCTCAAGCTATCAAGACAAGGCACACACAACGTACCTTGGTATCTAAGGGCACCATCTTCCTCTTGGGAGAAAACTTCCACTTTACCCTCTTTCACCAAGGCCTTCAATTCAAGCAAGAAGGTCTTTAGATCTTGTTTTTCTATCATCTCATCAACCAACAAAGATTTAGAAGCATCAACAATAACAACACCATTACCCACTTCTTCCAACCTAACCCCCAATCTACCCAGTTGATGCAACTCCCTTGTAATCTCCCTATCACCACCATCAACATGAGCTAGGCTACCCATGGACACCCAACTCCAATCCTATGCCACAACATTTGCGTTACCGAGATGTTAATACACACTTCTGTCATAGTACTTCAGAAGTTTCAAGCTACCTTGTTTGTCTCAAGTTGAGATCTTTTTGAGTGAAGACATATTGGAGGCTCTTATGATCATACAAATAATGACACCAAATTTTTAATGCAAACACCACAGAAACTAATTCAAGATCATGGGTAGGGTAGTTCTTTACATGCACTTTGAGTTGCCTAGAAGCATAGGCTATCACCTTACCATTTTGCATTAGCACACAACCCAAAACCACTCTAGAAGTATCATAATACAAAACAAACCCCTCAAACCCATTCGATAGTGACAATATAGGGACAGATATAAGCTTATCATTTAATGTTTAGAAGCTTCTCTCACATTCATCGGTCCACACAAACTTAACTCATTTTGAGTCAATTTGTTTATGGGGGAAGAATTAGAGGAGAACCCATTCACAAACCTTCTATAGTTACCCACAAGGTCTAAGAAACTCCTAATATCTAATGGGGTCAATGGTCTAGGATAATTTGTAATCACACTGATCTTCTTAGGATCCACCTTAACACCATCCCCCGACACCACATGACCCAAGAATGCAACCTCCTTCAACCAAAATTAACATTCTTCATATTTAGCATACAATCTCTCCTCCCTCAACCTTTCCAACACAACCCTCAAATGACACATCTGCTCCTCCTTACTATGTGAATAGATCAAAATATCATCATTGAAGACCACAATAAAGGAATCAAGTTAGGGCTTGAAGAAGACCCTATTCATTAGGTCTATGACGATGGCTGGTGCATTGGTCAACCCAAAAAATATTACCAAAAATTCATAATGTCCATATCTAGTTCGGAAGGCATTCTTGGGAATATCACACTCCCTCACCCTCAATCAATGGTACCTGGACCAAAGGTCAATCTTAGAGAAAAAGCTAGGCCCTTGCAATTGGTCAAACAAATCATCAATCCTTAGAAGAGGATATCTATTATTTATAGTGACCCTATTGAGTTATTGGTAGTCAATACACATTCTAAGGGACCCATCCTTCTTCATTTCAAACAACACCATTGTACCCCAATTTTATTTGCTAGGTCTAATAAATCCTTTCTCCAACAAATCTTTCAATTGCTTCTTTAACTCCTTCAACTCTGTCAGGGCCATATGGTAAGG
>JAOTQJ010139756.1:0-38945 GCA_025642045.1 Solanum sejunctum | reverse complement strand
TGTATATATAGACCATAAGTAGACCACTTGGACCAATCAAAAGTTTCCATATACACTTTGACCCCACCTCAAATTATAATTAAGGACCAAACTTAGAAGAAATGTTGCATTTGATCCCAAACTTTATTAAATCGAGCCAATTAAGGACTTTCGGGGTTTAAGTTAAATTTCGGGTTCTAACACATAATAATTAAGACTCGTGAATAAATAAACTTTAAATCATACATTTTTAAGGAAAAAGGAGTCTTGGGTATCATGGGTGAAAGGAACCCATGAAAGAAACCCACATAGCTTGACTTTGGAGAATAACTTGATGAAAATTGGAGATGGAGACTTGAAGCTTAAATGATAACCTTAGAATCCAGATGAGTTTTGAGACTTAAAATTTGGAGATGAAATATAGTCCAAGTGTTTGAAAGAATATTTGGGGGTGTCTTGAATGATATGAGGGTGAAATAAGGCTAAATATAGGTATTTTCATGCATAGGAACACTTAGGACCAAGACTCAAAAGCCTTAGATCGGACAAGAATAACTACGCAAAATTTACACCAACGCGCCAAGGGCGCAGAAACCTCACTGGAAATCGCATTTTTGTGATTTTTGGATTTTTCTACAATAGCTCTTAAATCGGGTTTAGACCCATTCCCAACTCAATTTAACCCCTTGAACAAGAATATGAAGTTGGATTTTTGATATCGCACATAAATTTTGAGATATATGAAAATTATGTTGCTGGGCACTTCCAATACACATTTTTGGGAAATATTTTGGGTCATTTCATGAAATACATGATCAATGCTTGAAGTAAAAGATGCTTGTAAGTCATTCAACATGCATAGAGCATAACACATGTGTGGGAAGAGATCTCAATCGATATAGAATAAGACCAAGTGAACTACAACTTAGAATCCCAATGATTATCCCTCATCGATAAAGAGGTGGTTTACTTGCCAAGGTAAATCATACTTCACCTTACGAGAGCATGACCTATTTCGTATGAAGTAACTCTCCTTATGAGAACATGACCCATTTCAGAAAAGATTTCATTAAGAAGTGCACTAAATGGATCCACTAGTATAACAAGGGTATAACATAATCCTATGTTGGCACATAGTTTGAGGAAAGGAGTATGGACCCTTGAAGATAGTCCACTCTAACATCCAATCCATCGGTGCTAAGTTTAATACCACTGAACACTTAAAATAATCATATCTTTAGTATCCTGTAATGAACATAGAATCATAACATGAGTAGCTCGTAAATATTCTTGACCTCTAATGGGGAGCCTAACTTGAAACATGAGAATAGATCATAATCATACATGAACCCCTACCTTAACATGAACGACTCACAAGAGGTAAAATTTTGAAAATAGGGCTTAATTTCATACTTGCATAATCATAGATAATTTCATGAATTCATAATATACTTGATAGCCCATATTCATCATAAAGTCACTTGACTTGTAAAACATGCACATATCTTGAGAATTCATAAATTGACATTTTATCAAACACTTTGTGGGTGTGTAGTGCTTGTTTAAAATCATGCAATTCAAGAGTGAAATCATGTGAGAAAACTCAATGTAAATCAACCTGCCAACATATTGCAAAATCCTCATGTAAGAGACCGTAAAATCCATCATCAAATCTCATAATAGATCATAGTTTCATAGCTCAAAACATACATAGTCTCAATAGATAAAATTAACTCATAGTATAAGCTTGAGATAGATATACATGCATATTTAATCAACATTTCATAAAACCCCAACATATTTCATGCTCATAATTCATAATAAAAGATACCCATAGATAATACAACTTTAAAACATGCAATTTTCATAAAAAGAAATTTTGGGCTTTATGGGTGAAAGGACCCAATGGATGGAACCCACATACCTTAAATTTGGGGATTCCTTAATGTAGACTTGAAGAAGACTTGAAGCTTCAATGAAGTTCTTGAGATCCAGAATTAGGCTTGGGCACTTGAATTTGGATGAAATATTTGGTTAAGTGTTAGAGAGGATTTTGAGAGGGTCTTCAGTGATGTAGAGTTGAAAAAATGGGCTTAGTATGTTTTTTTACGTATAGGTGGGCATGGGGCCAAGACACCAATGCCTTAGGCTAAAACAGGAAAAATAAGGAAGTCATAACACTGCTCCGCAAAAGGACCGCATCGTGGAGCCATCGCGGACAGTTTCTGTCTTCGAAAATTTTGCTAAAATCCATTTTCTTTACAACTCTTCTAAATATGGGGTTATACCTATTTTTCCCTCAATATTGTTTCCTGATCAAGAAATGAAGTCAGATTTGTGATATTACACATGTATTTTGATATTTATGGAAATTACGATTATAGGCATCTCCAAAACACATTTTTGAGGCGTTTCAATATCCCTTCCTTGGGAACATTCATCCCCAAATGTCAAAGAAATGTACATGAGAGAAGTAATCATGAAGATTTCATCTCGACATGAATGCAACAACTGCATTTGATCATTTTCAAAAATCTCAACATGAATGTCAAAATCACCATAACTTGTCAACATAAACATGAATGCATGTAAAATGACATACATAAGGGATGAACCTTAAGACTTGAAATCATATAAGGGAAACTTGAATTAGTATCTTTGGCTTGAGTAGAGTGGAAGAGGTATGGGTATTGCTTTCTCATATCTGCCTCAGCTTCCCATGTGACACATTAAACTTATTGGTTCCTCCAAAGGACATTGACGGAAGCTACATCTTTGTTCTCAACCTCTTCACTTGTCTATCCAAAATCTCCACCTGGACCTACTCATAAGTCAAATTATCTTCAATAGCACCCATAACATCCAAAGGCACTATAGCACTTGGGTCACCCCACACCCTTTCTCAACATGGACACCTTGAAGACCGGATGAACCATGTTTATCTCCATAGGCAACTCCAACTCATAAGCAACCGTAACCTCTCTCCTCAAAAACTTTATAAGACCCACAAACCTTGGGCTTAACTTCCCCTTATTGCCACACCGGACCACAGCTTCATGGTTAGACCTTTAAATAGAACCAATCACCAACCTTAAATTCAAGATCCCTTCTCCTCACATCGAAATAGGACTTTTGTCTACTTTGGGATGTTTTCAATCTCTCCCTAATCAACCTTACCTTCTCCAAGGCTTCCATGACCAAATTCGGACCTAGCAAAGCCATTTCCCCCACTTCAAACCACCTAACCAGGATCTATAATGCCTCTTATAAAAAGTTTCAAAAGGAGCCATACTGATGCTTGAGTGGTAGCTATTGTTGTAACCGAACTCAATGAGTGGAAGATGTTTATCCTAACTACCTTTTAACTCCAAAATACCAGCTCCAAGAATATCCTCAAGAGTTTGGATAGTCCTCTGGGCTTGACCATCCATTTGAGGGTGAAAGATTGTGCTAAGCTTAACCTTGGTACCAAGACCTCTTTGGAAAGACCTCCAAAAGTGAGAAGGGAATTGAGCACCATGAATCCAAAATGATGGATAAAGGCACCCCATGTAATCTAACCAACTCATGAATGTACAATTTGGCATAATCTTCAGCACCATAAGTAGTCTTGACCGGTAAGAAGTGAGTCGACTTTGTCATTCTATCTAACACAGCCCAAATAGAGTCAAAATATTTCTTAGTCTTAGGCAACCCCACCAGAAAATCTATGTTGATCTCCTCCCACTTCCAAGTAGGTATTTCTATATCAAGGGCTAGTCCACCCAGACTTAGATGTTTGGCTTTCACATGTTGGCAATTGTGACATCTGGATATGAATTTTACAATGTCTCGCTTCATACCACCCCATCAAAAAACTTCCCTCAAGTCTCTATATATCTTTGCAGAGCCGAGGTGAATGGAATAGGATGAATTATGGACCTTCTTCAAGATCAATTCTTTCAAATCACCCACCTTTGGTAGACACAATCTACCTTGATAACTAAAGGTACCATCTCCCCCTTAGGAGAAAACCTCCACTTTGTCATCTCTCACCAAGGCCTTCAATTCTATCAAGGCAGGATCAAGCTCTTGTTTTGCCTTTACCTCCTCAATCAAATAAGACTTATTAGAACCATCAACAACCACTACACCACCATTGTCAACCTCATCCAACCTAACCCCCAATTTAGTCAATCAATGAACCTCTCTAGCCACTTCTTTGGTACCATCATCAACATGAGCTAGACTACCCATAGACACTCTACTTAGAGCATTGACGACAATATTAGCCTTGTCGGGGGTGATAATGCACACCCATATCATAATCCTTGAGGAGTTCTAACCACCTTCTTTTTCTTAAGTTGAGATCCTTTTGGGTGAACACATATTGCAGACTCTTGTGGTCAGTAAAGACATCAACATGAAGCCCATATAAGTAGTGACGCTAAATTTTCAAAGCAAATACCACAGCCGCCAATTCAAGATCATGGGTGGGATAATTCTTCGCATGCACCTTAAGTTGTCTAGAGGCATACGCTATCACCTTACCATTTTGCATCAAAATACAACCCAAACCAATTCTTGAGGCATTACAAAAATCCTTCCAACACTTTCGGTAGAGCTAAGATAGGAGCGAAGACAAGCTTATCTTTCAAAGCTTGGAAACTCTTTTCACACTCATCGATCCACACAAATTTCACCTTCTTTTGGGTCTTATTCATAGGAGACTCAAAAGAAGAGAAATCATTTACAAACCTCTGGTAATAATCCACCAAACCCAAAAACTTCTAATGTCTGATGGAGTCAAAGGTCTTGGCCAATTTCTAATCACCTCCATCTTCTTATGATCCACCTTAATACCATCACCTGACACCACATGATCCAAAAATGCAACCTCTTTCAACCAAAAGTCATATTTTTCATATTTAGCCAACCTCTCCTCCCTCAAGATTTGCAACACAACCCTTAAGTGATTCATATGCTCCTCTTCACTACTAGAATAAATCAAGATATCATCAATACAAACCACCACAAACAAGTTAATTTAGGGTTTAAAGACCCTATTCATAAGATCAATAAATATAACCGGTACATTAGTCAACCAAAAAGACATAACCACAAATTCAAAGAGCCCATACATAGTCTGGAAAGTCGTCTTGGGTATGTTACTCTTCCTCACTTTCACTTGGTGATACCCGGACCAAAGATCAACTTAGAGAAGTGACTAGCCCTTTGACGTTGATCAAAAGGTCATCAATCCTTGGTCGAGGGTACTTGTTCTTTACGGTGACTCTATTAAGTTGCAGTAATCAATGCATATTCTAAGAGAACCATCCTTCTTCTTCACAAACAACACCGGTGCACCCCAAGGTGACTTAGTAGGCCTTATAAACCCTTTTCCAACAAATCCCTCAATTGCTCTTTCAACTCCTTCAACTCCACCAGGGCTATACGGTTAGGGGAAATAGAAATGGGTTGAATATTGGGAAGGTGGTCTATACCAAAATCTATTTCTCTTTTGGGAGGAACATAGGGAAGTTCATCGGGAAAGACATCAAGAAACTCATTAACCATCGAAATCGACTCTATGGAAATAACTTTGGACTCAACATCCCTAACCCTCACAAGATGATAGAAGCAACTCTTAGAAATCAACATTTGGACTTTAAGACAAGAAATGAATCTATCCTTGATGACTACATCACAGCTTTCTACTCAAGGATGGGTTTAATAGGGAATTGAAATTTAAGCCTACAGGTTCAATAATCAATAGAAGTACAATATGCATAAAACCAATCCATCCCAATAATGACATCAAAATTCACCATATCTAATTCAACAAAATCACAAAGTACGATTTTATGCAAGAATGGGGCAATTTCTGTAGACTCTTCTAGCAACAATGGACTCACTGAAGGGGTAGACACTTCATAAGGTTACACAAAAATTTGAGACTAACATGAAGCTTTTGGCTACAAAAGGAGTAATAAAAGAAAGAGTGGCATCCAGGTCTATCAATGCATACACATTAAAATCAAAAACCTTTAACATACAGATAATACCATCGGGCACTTCATTAACTCCTTGTTTCCCTTGAAGAGAATAGAATCTATTTTGCCTTGGAGCACCTCCTTGGTGACCTCCCCTTCCTATTTAGCCCCATTTGCTCCTTGGCCTTCAGGATGGCCATCTCTACCCTTGTTTTGAGCACGAGGAAAATCAATAACTTTGTGACCAAATTCACCACAACCAAAGCAGGCACTAGAGTTCTTCAAACATAGGCCACCATGGCCTTTTCCACACTTTTGGCACCTAGGATCTGTCACCCTTCATTACCACCTTAGAATCTTTGATTAGGCACTCTATCATTGGCAAACCTCTTGTTGGAAGCATTGGATGACCCTTGGCCTTAGAACTTCTGGCATTGAGGAAACTGGCCACCCTTAGAACCTTGGAACCCACCTTCAAATCGAGCCCTCTTGGACTCACCAACCCTTCTCTTTCTAAGCTTCTCTCTCTCTAGTTGCTCGACATAAGTCATGAACCGAGACAAATCCATGTCACCTACTAGCATGGTGGTACAAGACTCCTCATTAACCAAGTCAGATACACCCGACACAAATTTTTTCATCATCGACCTAGGCTCGACAACCAATTGTGGGGTATACTTGGAGAGTTGGTTGAACTTGAGGGTATACTCTCTCACAATCATAGACCTTTGCTTTAGATTCATAAATTCTATCATCTTCGTCTCCCTAAGCCTAATAGGAAAGACCTGGTTGAGAAATGCTGCTTTGATTCTTCCAAAGGGATAGCATTATCATTCCCCTTCTCTGTCTTTCATTGAGTGAACCATATTTGAGCCACCCCTTTGAGTTGGTAAGCTGTCCACTCCATTTTTTTGTCCGATAACCCTCATAGTGGACAACACTTTATATACCTCATCGATGAATTCTTGGGGATCCTCATCCACCTTGGACCCATAGAACTCCGATGGATTTATCCTAGTAAAGTCCCTCACCCTTGAGGCCGGAGTAGGAGCGTGAGGGGCTTGGGACCATTGGTTCATTTGGTTGGTCATAATATGAGCAAACATTGCAATAGCATCTCAGAATTCTTCTTGACCTATCCCTCCTTCTTGAGGAGCATGAGGTGCGGGAGGAGTCGGTTGCTCCTCAGGTGTACGTGCTCTTCTTCCCCTTGGAATCGGCATGATTTAGAATAGTAAAGAACATACGTTAGGGAAAAGCCACATCATAACTTCTATAGCATGACATAGATCATGAAGAAGGGCAACATTTCCTAAAATGCCTCATAGCCTCCCATCCCATTCATTGTTATGGTGTACTTCACAACCATGAATAAGATTCTAGTCGATGCGGTCTGTTGGATTCCGAGGACCATTAACAATGTATTGCTCTGATACCAAGGTTATCACAACCCTAGCCTAGGGCCTAAACGTGACACAATGAATGGGAATCCGAAGGGATGTAATCAAGCCTCTTAGCATATCAATCACACATCCTTGGTCGCGAAAGCAAAGTAAACAATAATAAAAGATAATAAAAACAGAAATCAAGACTAAGGGAAGACTTTGATATCATAAAAATGTAGAGAGTCAAGCTTAAAGCATAAATGCATCATAATGTTCCAACAATACCTCAAAACTTAGAATAGAGTGGGGACAAAGACACTTTTCGGGCTTACCCTTATAAAGTCAAGTGTTTAACATTAAGAAGTCTTAGAGATAGTAAGAGAAAGTAGATAGTGTCCCCGAACTTGAGGACTCACCAAGCTTATCTTCGAATAATCTCACTAGCCACGTGGAGGATGATCAAGAGGAGCTCCGATCCCTACATAGTGATATCATGTAGGCATAAAGTATGCATTAGTACATTTGAATGTACTAAGTATATAGGATGCAATGCAACAAGACATAAACCACTATAATAAAAATGCATAATTATAATCAATACATAACATAATTTCAATATGACATACATGACCAATGCTTGAAGTAAAACAGGCTTGTAAATCATTCAACTTGCATAGAGCATAATACATATATGGGAAGAGACCTCAACCGACATAGAATAAGACCAAGTGAACTACGACTTGGAATCCCAATGATTACCCCTCATCGTTAAAGAGGTGGTCTACTTGCCAAGTTAACCCATACTTCATCTTACGGGAATATGACACATTTCGTATGAAGAAGCACTTCTTACAGGAACATGACCCATTTTAGAAAGGATTTCATTAAGAAATGCACTAAATGGATCCACTAGTATAGTAAGGGTATAACATAATTCTATGTTGGCATATAGTTTGAGGAAAGGAGTACGGACCCTTGAAGATAGTCCATGCTAACATCTAATCCATCGGTGCAAAGTCTAATCCCACCAAACACTTGAAATAATCATATCTTTAGTATCCTTCTAATGAACATAGAATCATAACATGCTCGCAAACATTCTTGACTTCTAATGGTGAGCCTAACTTGAAACATGAGAATAGATCATAATCATACATAAACCCTTGCCTTAACATGAATGGCTCACAAGAGGTAAAATCTTAAAAATACGGTGTAACTTCATACTTCCATAATCATAGATAATTCATGAATTCATAATACACTTGATAGCCCATATCATCATGAAGTCACTTGACTTGTAAGAACATGTACATATCTTGAGAATTCATAAAAGGGATTGCCACCATTGAGAGGGAGTGAGAACCAAATAGACTTTGTGTCTGGATCTCAACTACCTAATAGGCCTGCCTATAGGAGCAGACCTGAAGAGACCAAGAAATTACAAAGCCAAGTTGAAGAATTGCTTAAAAAGGGTTTTGTTCGAGAGAGCATCAGCTCATGTTTTGTTCCTATCCTATTGGTACCCAAAAAAGATGAAACATGGAGGATGTGTGTGGATTGTAAAGCCATCAACAAGATAATAATAATAAAGTATCGCCATCTTATCACTTATCTTGATGATATGCTAGATCAACTGTATGAATCCAAAATCTTTTCTAAAATTGATCTTAAATGTGGTTACCATCAAATTCGTATGAATCTTGGAGATGAATGAAAAACTGCTTTTAAGACTAAATATGGACTTTATGAGTGTCTAGTTATGCCTTTTGGCTTAACAAATGCACCAAACACATTTATGAGACTAGTGAATCACGTTTCTAAAGATTTTCATGAAAAATTTGTTGTGGTGTATTTTGATGACATTTTGATCTTTTCTCAAAATCTAGATAAACACCTAGAGCATCTAAAACAAGTTTTTGAAGTCCTTAGAAATCAGCGCTTATTTGCTAAACTCAAAAAGTGTACTTTCTGCGTGGATCGTGTAGTTTTCTTAGATTTTGTGGTCAGTTCTAAGGGAGTTGAAGTAGATGGTTATAAAAATAAAGCAATTAAAAAGTGGCCTACACCTAATAGTGTAACTGAAATTAGGAGTTTTCTTGGACTAGCTAATTTTTATAGGAGGTTTTGAGGGACTTTAGCACCATTGCTTCTCCTTTGATTGAAGTTATTAAGAAGGGTAAGATTTTTGCATAGGGAAAGGAATAAGATGATGCATTTAACTTGCTAAAAGAAAATTTGTGTTCTGCTCCTTTTTTGTAATTACCTGATTTTTCTAAGTCTTTTGAAGTTGAGTGTGATGTCTCCGGTAAGGGCATAGGTGCTATTTTGATGCAAGACTCCAAGCCAATTGCCTACTTTAGTGAAAAGCTATGTGGAGCAACATTGAACTACTCAACTTATGATAAGGAGTTATATGCCTTGGTAATGGTGTTAACTACATGGCAGCACTACTTATGGACTCAAGAATTCATGGTCAAGACTGATCATGACTCATTGAGGTACTTGAAGAGCCAAGGTAAACTTAGTCGTAGTCATGCTAACTAGGTGGAGTTTATTGAAACTTTTCCTTATGTAACTGCCTACAAACAAGGAAAGGAGAATGTGGTTGTTGATGCGCTCTCGAAAAGGTATGTTTTGATATCTACTCTTATTTCAAAGTTGTTGGGTTTTGACAAAATAAAGTTACTCTATGCATTAGACTCTGATTTTGGTATATTTTTTGATGAATGTAAGTTGGGTCCTTTTAAGAAATTTAATCTTTAAGATGAATTTCTATTTAAGGAAAATAAGTTATGTGTACGAAATTGCTCTTTGCGTGAACTATTTGCTAGGGAAGCACATTGTGGAGGGCTAAATGGGACATTTTGGAGTGCCTAAAAACTTTGGAAATACTTTTTGAAAATTTTTATTGACCTAGCATTAGAAAGGATGTTGAAAAACTGTGCTCTCATTGTCTTAAATGTAAACAAGCTAAGTTTAGAATATTGCCGCATAGTCCTTATTCTCCTTTACCTGTTTCTACTTCTCCTTGGATTGATATTTCTATGGACTTCATATTGGGGCTTCCAAGGACTAAATATGGTAAGGATAGTATATTTGTGGTAGTAGAGAGATTTTCTAAAATGGCTCATTTTATTCCATGTAAAAAGACTAATGATACATCTCATGTGGCTGACTTGTTTGTAAGAAAAGTGGTTAAATTGCATGGAATACCTAGAACTATTGTTAGTGATAGGGATGCCAAGTTTTTAAGTCACTTTTGGAGAATTCTTTGGGGAAAGTTAGGGACTAAATTGCTATTTTCCACATCTTGTCACCCACAAACTGATGGGCAAACAGAAGTGGTTAATAGAACTTTGGGAAATATGTTGAGGGTTGTTTTGAAAGGAAAGTTGACTTCTTGGGAAGAATACTTGTCTAATATGGAATTTGCTTAAAATATGAACTTTCATTCTTCTACTGGTAAGAGTCCTTTTGAAGTTGTATATGGATTCAATCCCCTTACCCCTCTTCATTTACTGCCTTTGCCTACTAATAATTTTTCTAATCTTGATGTTAGAAAAAAGGCTGACATGATGAAGAAGATTGATGAACAAACAAGACTTGTAATTGAAAAGAAAAATAAGAAAGTTGCATTGCGAATGAATAAAGGAAGAAAATATGTTATGTTTAAACGTGGGGACTTGGTTTGGGTACATATGAGAAAGGAAAGATTTCCTTCCAAAAGAAAGACCAAGCTAGATGCTAGAGGAAGTGGCCCGTACAAAGCCTTGAAAGAATTGGAGATACTGCTTATAAACTTGATCTTCTTGGTGAGTTCCAAGTTAGTGCTACTTTTAATGTTTCTAATCTTTCCCATTTTGATGTAGATTTGAATTCGACGACGAATTCTCTTGAAGAAGAGGGGAATGATAGCATCATACAAATCTTTACTCCATTGAAGGAAAAGGATGAAAAGGATGAAGCTTTAGAAGCTCAAAGGATGCCCATAACAAGACCTAAAACCAAGGAGTTTAATGAAAAGCTCAATGGGCTTTAATTGCAGATCCAAAGGTGCCTTATTGGGGAAAAAGAGCTAAAGCCCAAGAAGGATAAATTGTCCAAATGCTACAATTATTTGGTAGCCCAAATTCAAGTCCAAGATGAAGAACCTTAGGGTTAAATTTCATGCAAATAAGGCCAAGAAGCGTCCAAGGATCAGCCACAACAAAGTTTGCTTTCTGCCCAAGTTTGCAGATAAGACTAGTCAAACTTTCAAAATTTGTCAAGATTCTTTTTCTAGTTGGGTTTTACCTTATTTCCTAATTTATATATAGGTTATTAATATTTTCCTTGTTCTATTTAAGGTATCCTAGTACCATTTGATGATTTCCTAGAACTACTAGGTTTATTTCTAGTTAAGGTAACTTTATTTTCTTTCTAGAGTAGGATTTACCTTGTAATTTTCTTTCTAGATTTTGGATACTGCTTGGTCCTAACCTAAGGAATCTCGGACGTCCAAGGACCCTATGATATATATATATATATATAAAAGTCTTTTTTTCTTTCAGTAAGGATAATTAGATTGATATTAATAATATTTGAGAGAGTTTTGTTGAACCTTTGTGACTTGTTCTTTGAGAATTTATCTTTAAACCTTTACAAGTTCATAGTTTGAGGTAAAAAGAAATTTCTTCTTATGATATGTTTGATTTCTTTTTAGTATTCTTTAGAAGGTGATTAGTTTACATACTAATTATTGTCTTTAGTTACTCATAAAGCGGTCATGATCCGATTCTAAACGTTTTCACAAGTAAAAGCGTTAGATTTCTTCCATAAATCTTTACATTGTTACTTGGATCTTGTCAAGGCCTTAGAATATCAATTCCTTAAAAATTCTTGGATCTTTCCTTTGAATTTTCCATATCTTTAATTAGTTTTTCTCTTTCTTTTTTTGTTATTGCTTTTGCATTCTAGTATTCACTCCATCTTAGTATTGTTTCTAACCTTGATCCTATCACCGCACCACCATTACCTTAAGCCCTTGGGTAGTCATTGGCAAACTTTGTATTAGGAGCATGAGAAGACCCTTGGCCTTGATGAAACCGGCAACCCTTGGGACCTTGGAACTTACCATCAAAACGGGCCCTCTTGGCCTCACCACTTCTCTTTCTCAACTTTTTCCCCTCTAATTATTCGGCATAAGTCATGAGGTGGGACAGGTCCATATCACCGATCAACATAGCGGCACGACACTCCTCATTTACCAAATCGCGTACACCCATCAAAAACTTATTCATTCTAGACCACAGGTCAGCAACCAAGTGTGGAGCATATTTAGAAAGTTGGTTGAACTTGAGGGCATACTCTCTCAAACTCATAGATCCTTAGTTCAAAGTCATGAACCCTATCATTTTGGCCTCCCTAAGCTCAAGAAAGAAGAACTGACTGAGGAAATCCACCTTAAACTCCTCCCGAAGGACTACATTGTTGTTCCTTCTCCTATTTCCATTGAGTATACCATATTTGGGCCACTCCTTTGAGTTGGTAAGCCACCAACTCCGCCTTCTCTTCCAATCTAATACCTATAATAGACAATACTTTGCACACCTCATCAATAAATTCTTGAGGGTCCTCATCCACTTTAGACCCATTGAACTCCGGTGGGTTCATCCTCATGAAATCACTTACCCTAGATGCTGGAGTAGAAGTATAAGGGGATTGGCCCCCTTGGTTGATTTGATTGGTCATGGCTTGAGCTAGCATGGCAATAGCATCCCGGAACACTTCATGAGTCAGTTGTTCTTTGGGTGTGTGAGCTCTTCTTCCTCTTGGGATAGGCATGAAATAGCATAGAAAAGAACATTCGTTAGGGAAAAAACCATACCTTAACTTCTATAGCATGACATAGAGTAAGAAGAGGGAAAATATTTCCTAAAATGCCTTATAGCCTCTTGCTCATAGTTATGGTGCACGTCACAACTATGAATAAGACTCAAATCATGGTGTGTTGGATGTCGAGGACCACTAACAACCTAGTGCTCTGATACCAAGTTTTTCACAACCCAAGTCTAGGGCCTAGATGTGACATGTCAAATGGGGAACCCGAAGGGACCCCAAATAAGCCTCTTAACATATCATTACACATCCTTGGTCGCCGAAGCAATTAAACAACAATAAGAGAATAGAAGTAAGGGCAAAGGGACTAAGGGAGTCTTCATATCATAAAATATCAAAAGAGTCAAAGAGAGTCTAAGCTCATAGCATCATTACATAACTTGTCCAACAATACCTCTACACTTAGAATTGAGCGGGGGCCAAGACAATTTTCCGGGCTCACTCTCATAGTCAAAAGCACACAAATAGATAATGAGAGTCTTAACATAACATAAGAATAAGAGATATCATCTCCGGAGTTGAGGACTCACCAAACTTGCTTTGAGAAGATAATACTAGCCACGGGAAGGATAAGGATGATCGTGAGGATCTTTAGTTCCTACATGGTAACATCATGTAGGCATAGAGTATGCATTACTACATTTGAGTGTACTAAGTATGTAGAATGCAATGCAATAAGAGATGGGCAACATAATCGAAATGCTTAATTAGGCAATAAATGAGCATATAGCAATATAGCATGCATGAATGATGCTTGAGTAAAACATGATTATATAGAATATATTACATGTGTAGCAAGAGACCATCATTATGGATTCCAAGGCCTACCACCCCCTTGGAGAGGCGATCAAGGTATCAACCCCTCAATTGGTTGATGGTTGTCACACCCCACATCCATTGTAATTGAGGTATCAACCCCTCAATTGGTTGATGGTTGTCTCACCCTACCTTTCATAGTGATTGAGGTATAGCACCCCCTCAACAAGGTGTGGTCAACTTGCGACACTATAGATACTTTCCATGAAATCTGTATTTAGCTCGGTGGAAACAAGATCCTTTTCCTCGGGATCCTATTAAATAGAAATAGAGAACAAAATAACTAGAAAGGTTGGTAGAATCCCCCTCTTCTAGAAGGATCATCTACAAAGCTATTCGTTTTGTCTGTATTCCGACCAATACCTTCCTTTCATCATCATAAAGTCATTAAAGTCATACGCCAAGCAATAGATCATCAATAGCTCAAGAACCCTAAATCAGACATTTTATCAAACACTTGGTGGGTGTGTAATGATAGTGTAAAACCATGCAATTCAAGAGAGAAATGATGCAAGAAAACTTGAAGTAAATTAACTCAGGAACACTTGGTAATACCACCTTGCAAAATACATTTGAAACAGCCACACTTTTACAAAATCCCAACATAGTTCACAGTCAAATTCATAATAAGAAGACCTATAAGTAAATCAACTTAGAAACATGCAATTTATGTAAAAAAGAAGCTTGGGCACCATGGCTGGAAGGACCCAATTGTTAAAACCCACATACCTTAACTTAGGAGAATTCCTTGATGAAGATTGAGATGAGAAGTTGAAGCTTGATTGAATTTCTTGAATCCCGAAATGAGTTTGGAACACTTGATTTTGAGTAAAATATTTGGCTAAGTGTTTGAGAGGATTTTGGAAAATGTCTTGTATGATATGAGGTTGAAAAATAACTAAGTATAGATGCTTTTACGCATAAGAAAGCTTAGGCCTCGAGACCCAAAGGGCTTGGACCAAACAAAGAAATAACTAGCAAAAAATAACACTGATCTGCGCCCAGGCCACGTCGCACCAAGGGTGCAGATCAACACTGGATAAGGAAATTTTTGGATTTTCAAATTTTGATACGACTGCTCTAACATCGAGATTAGACCCATATCTCACTCAATTTTCCCCCTATCACGAATCTGAAATCGAATTTTTGATATCACGCATGAATTTTGAGATATATAGAAATTACGATTATGGGTATTTTCGAGGCACATTTTTGGAAAATTTTTGGGGTCGTTTCACTCATATTATTTCACTATTCAATTGCATGGTTTTGAACAAGAATTATAAACCCACCAAGTCTTTAATAAAATGTCTTGACTAGAATTCTCAAGTTATTGATGATCTATTACATGATTTATATGTCAAGTAACTTTATGATGATTAAGAGCTTTTATGTATGTATTGAATTCATGAAAAGTGTTTATGATGTTGCAAGTAGATCATACTTAGTTGAGGGGGTGACATGCCACAATCACCTTGTTGAGGGGATGACATGCCTCAATCACCTTGTTGAGGGGGTGACTGCCTTAATCACCTTACAAGGGGATGACATACCTTGGATTCCAAGTAGTAGTTCGCTTGGTGTATGTCGATTAAGGGATCTTCCTACACATGTGATATGTACTATGCAATTTGTATGATTTACAAGAATGTTTTACTTCAAGTATTGATCATGCATGCCATATTGAAATTATACTTACTCATTGCTTATGATTATACATTTTAATAATATTGGCTTATGCCTTATTGCATTGCATCCTACATACATAGTACATTCAAATGTACTAATGCATACTCTATGCCCACATGATATTACCATGTAAGGACCAGAGCAACTTTTGATCATCCTCCACGTGGTCAGGTCGGTACTTCGAAAGATAAGATTCGGTGAGTTCTCAAGTCCGAGGACACTATCTATGCTACTATTGCTATATGAAATTACTTTATGTAGAACACTTGTTACTATGAGGGTGAGCCCGAAAAGTATCTTGGCCCCCACTCCATTCCATGTTAGAGGTGTTATTGGATATTATGATGTACTTATGCTATGATCTTAACTCCTTTATGCTTTTATGATTATCAAAGACTTCTTTTAGTCCGTCTTCCCCTTTCTTTGTATCTCTTGTTGTTATTATTTTGCTTCTGTGACCAAGGATGTGTGATTGATATGTTAAGAGGCTTTTTTGGGGTCCCTTTGGGTTCCCATTCGCCTGTCATGTCTAGGTCCTAGGCTTGGGTCATGATAAACTTTGTATTAGAGCACTAAGTTGTTAATTTGTCCTTGGAATCCAACACACCACATTGATTATAGTCTTATTCATGGTTGTTAAGCGCGCCAAAACTATGAATTGAAGGCTATAAGGCATTTTAGGAAATATTTCACTTCTTCATGGTCTATATCATGCTTTAGATGTGAGTGTAAGGCTTTCCCCTATTGAATTCTCTTTGCTCTTCTAGACCATGTCAGTTCTAAGAGGGAGACTAACAAGAGCACATACACCCGAGGAGCAACCGGCCCCTCCTACTCCTCAAGCTCCTCAAGGTGGAGGGGTAGCCCAAGATAATTTCTGGGATGCTATTACAATGTTGGCTTGTGCTATCACCAATCAAATTCACTAAGGGTCCCAAGTCCCTCATGCTCTCGATTTGGCTTCTAGGGTGAGGGATTTTACTAGAATGAACCCACCAGAGTTCCAGGGATCCAAATTGGAAGAGGATCCCCAAGAGTTCATCGATAAGGTGTATAAACTACTATTTATCGTGGGGGTCTATTTAAAGGAGAAAGCAGAGTTATAGGCCTACCAACTCAAAGGTGTGGCCCAAATTTAGTTCACCCAACAGAAATTAGAGAGGCGAGATGATAATGTTATTCCTTGAGAGGAGTTCAAAGATGCATTCCTCAACTGATTCTTTCCTATCGGGCCAAAGGAGGCTAAAATGATGGAATTTATGAACCTTAAGCAAGGTTCCATGAGTGTAAGGGAGCATGACCTCAAGTGTAACAAGCTCTCCAAGTATGCTCCACAATTGGTTATCGAGCCTAGATCAAGGATGAACAAATTTGTCTTAGGAGTATCCAACTTGGTAAATAATGAGTGTCGTACCGCCATGTTAGTAGGTGTATGTATTTGTCCCATCTCATGACATACGCCGAGCAACTAGAGGGAAAAAAGCTTATAAAAAGAAAAAGTGGTGAGTTCACGACGGCTCATCTTGAAGGTGGATTCCAAGGTTCCAAGGTTGGCCAATTTCCCTAAGGCCACAAGTTCCAAGTCCAAGGCTCTTCCAATACTCCTATTAGGAGATTTGTTAATGATAATCCAAGATTCCAAGGTGGTGGTGGTGGGGTGTCTAACCCTATATGCCAAAGATGTGGTATTAACCATAATGGCCCATGTTTGAGAAATTCTAATGCTTGCTATGGTTGTGGTGAAGTGGGTCACAAAGTGTTTTATTGTCTTCATGCTCAAACAAAGGTAGAGATGATCGTCCACAAGGTTGAGGTGCAACTGTGGGTCCAAGGGCTAAGGGAGGCCAACAAGGGGGTGCTCTAAGGAAAAATAGATTCTATGTTCTTTAAGGAAGACAAGGGGTGGATGAGGTGCCCAATGTTGTCATCGATATGTTAAAGGTTTTTGATCCTGATGTGTATGCATTGATAGACTCAGGTGCCACTTTTTCTTTTATTACACCTTTTGTTGCCAAAAAGCTTCATGTTAGTCTCGAATTATTGTGTGAACCTTATGAAGTGTCAACCCCTATTGGTGAGTCCATTGTTGCTAAAAGAGTCTATAGAAATTATTCCATGTTCATATTGCATAAAATCTTGCCTTGTGATTTTGTTGAGTAAGATATGGCGAATTTTGATGTCATTCTTGGTATGGATTGGCTGTACACATATTATACTTCTATTGATTGTAGAACACGTAGGGTTAAATTCCAATTCCCTAATGAGCCCATCCTTGAACGAGAACGTCGTGATGTGGTGGTTAAGGGTAGATTTGTTTACTTGCCTAAAAGCCTAAAAGTTGATTTCTAAGGGTTGTCTCTATCATCTTGTGAGGGTTAGGGATGTTAAGTCCAAATTCCTTCCTGTTGAGTCAGTTCCGGTGCTTAATGAGTTTTTTGATGTCTTTCCCAATGAACTTTTTGATGTTCCTCTTGAAAGGAAAATAGACTTTAGTATAGATCTACTTCCCGATCCACAACCCATTTTCATTCTCCCTTACTGTATGGCCCTGGCAAAGTTGAAAGAATTGAAGGAACAATTAAGGGATTTGTTGGGAAAGGGTTTAATAAGGACTAGTAAGTAACCTTGGGGTGCACCAGTGTTATTTGTAAAGAAAAAAATTGTTCCCTTAGAATGTGCATTGATTACCGACAACTTAATAAAGTCCCCATAAAGAACAAGTACCTACCAAAGATTGATGACATTTTTGATCAACTTCAAGGGGCTAGCCACTTTTCTAAGAATGATCTTCAGTCCAGGTATCACCAAGTGAAAGTGAGGGAGTGTGATGTTCCCAAGACGGCTTTCCAGACTAAGTATGGGCACTTTGAGTTTGTGATTATGTCCTTTGGGTTGACTAATACACCAGTTATACTTATGGATCTCATGAATAGGGTCTTTAAACCCTACTTTGACATCAGTTGGTTAGATTGTATGGGGTGCCTTGGTCTATCATTTCGGACCGTTGTTCTCAATTCACTTCTCACTTTTAGAGGTCCTTCCAAAGAGTCTTGGTACCAAGGTTAAGCTTAGCACGGCCTTTCATCCTCAAACGGATGGTCAAGCCGAGACGACTATCTAAACTCTTGAGGATATGCTTAGAGCTAGTGTTTAGGAGTTTAACGGTTGTTGGGATGAACATCTTCTACTCATTGAGTTTGCTTACAACAATAGCTACCACTCAAGCATTGGTATGGTTCCTTTTGAAGCTCTTTATGGTAGGTGTTGTAGATCCCCAGTTTGGTGGCTTAAAGTGGGGGCAATGGCTTTGCTAGGTCCAGATTTGGTTATGAAAGCCTTGGAGAAGGTGAGGATGATAAGGGAGAGATTGAAAGAAGCCCAAAGTAGACAAAAGTCCTACTCCAATGTGAGGAGTAGAGATCTTGAATTTAAGGTTGGTGATTGGGTTTACTTAAAAGTCTCACCCATGAAGGGTGTGGTCTAGTTTGGCAAGAACAGAAAATTAAGCCCAAGGTTATGGACCCTTATAGAGTTTTGAGGAGGATTAGTAAGGTTGCATATGAGATGGAGTTTCCTATGTAGATGAATATGATTCATTCGGTCTTCCATGTATTAGGTTGAGAAAGTGTGTGGGTGACCCAAGTGCTATAGTGCCCTTGGACATTATGGGTGTTGTAGAAGATGAGGGATCCCGATGGAGATTTCTGATAGACAAGTGAAGAGGTAGAGAAAGAAAGATGTAGCTTCCATCAAGGTCCTTTGGAGGAACCAACAAGTTGAAAGTGTCACATGGGAAGCCGAGACAGACATGAAAAAGCGATATCCATATCTCTTCCACTCTACTCAAGTTGAAGGTACTTATTTAAGTCCCCTATATGATTTCAAGTCTTAAGTTTCTTCCCTTATGTTATTTTGCATGCATTCATGTTTATTTTGACAAGTTTAAGGTGATTTTTGATATTCATGTTGAGATATTTGAAAATGATGTTTAAATGCATTTGTGGCATTCATATGGGGCTGAAATCGTCATGATTACTTCTCTTATGTACGCTTCTTTGACATTCGGGGACGAATGTTCTTAAGGGGAAGATAGTGAAATGCCCCAAATATGCTCCAAAAATATGCTTCGAAAATGCCCATAATCGTAATTTTCATATATTTCAAAATTCATGGGTGATATCAAAAATTCAACTTTATATTCTTGATTAGGAGAAAAATTGAGTGGAAATGGGTATAACCTGGATTATAGAAGACCTATAGCAAAAAATAATTTTCACAAAATTTTCTTATCCAGTGTGCATCCGTGAAGCGAATTGGGCGCAGATCAATATAATTTTGTTCTTTGCGATGGGTCCGCGTCGTGGACCAGACGCGGACCAGTGTTGACTTTTCCTTAATTTTTTGTTTCAACCCAAGGGCATTATGCCATAGACCCATGCCCCCTTATGCGTGAAAACATCTATACTTAGCTATTTTTCAACTCTATCCCAAGACCCTCTCAAAACCCTCTCCAAGAATTGACCAAATATCTCATTCATATTACAAGGATTTCAAGCCTAGCTTTGGAACTCAAGGATTCTCTTCCAGCCCCAAGTTCTCTTCAAACTCATCTCAAGAAAACCCAAGTTTGGTATGTGGGTTTCATCCATTGGGTCCTTTCACCCATGGAGACCAATTCTCCTTTTTAAGAAAATTGCATGTTTTCAAGTTGTATCATCTATGAGTATCTCTTATTATGAGTTTTAATTATAAATTATGTTGGGGTTTTATGAAATGTTGATTGATGATCCATGTTTATCTATTTCAAACGTTTACTATGAATTGCTTTGTCTATTGATACAACATGTTTTGAGCTATGAAACTATGATTTATTATGAGATTTGATGATGGATTCAAGGTATCTTACATGAGGGTTTTACTATATGTTGGTGGGTCGATTTACATTGAGTTTTCTCATATTATTTCACTCTTGAATTGCATGATTTTGAACTAGCATTACACACTACCAAGTGTTTGATAAAATATCTTGACAAGTATTCTCAAGTTATTGATGAACTATGACATGGTTTATAAGTCAAGTGATTTTATGATGATTAAGGGATTGTACGTATGGATTGAGTTCATGAAAAGTATCTATAGTGATGCAAGTTGACCACACCTTGTTAGGGGGTGACATGCCCATACTACCATGTTGAGGGTTAGATACCTCGACCACCTTGTTGGGGGAGAGAGGGCAGTGAAATGCCCATACTACCACGTTGAGAGGTAGATACATCGACCACCTTGTTGGGGGATGACATGCCCATACTACCATGTTGAGGGGTAGATACTTCGACCACCTTGTTGGGGGGTGACATGCCCATACCACCATATTGAGGGGTGAATACCTAAATCACCTTCCAAGGGGGTGACATGCCTTGGATTCCAAGTAATAGTTGCTTGGTCTATGAATTTCTCTTCTCACACATGTATTATGTTTTATACAAGTTATAAGATTTACTAGCATGCTTCACTTCAAGCATTGATCATGCATGCCATATTGATATTATACTCGTCCATTGAATATGATTATGCAGTTTGACTATGTTGTCTTATGTCTTATTGCATTGCATCCTACATACTTCGTACATTCAAATGTAATAACGCTATGCTATGCCTACATGATGTTACCATGTAAGAATCGGAGCACCTCTCGACCATCCTCCACGTGGCTAGTTATGGTATTTCAGAAGATAAGCTTTGGTGAGTCCTCAAGTCTTGGGACACTAGCTATGCTACTCTTACTATTTGATATCTCTTTATGTTGAACACTTGATACTATGAGGGTGACCCGAAAAGTGTCTTGGCCCCTGCTCCAATCTATGTTAGAGGTGTTCTTGGAATAATTGATGTATATGCTATGAACCTGACTTTTGAGTATTTTATGATTATCAAAGACTTCCCTTAGTCCCTTTTCCCTTACTTATATCTCTTGTTATTGTTATTTTGCTTTTAAGACCAAGGATGTGTGATTGATGTTCTAAGAGGCTTGTTTGGGGTTCTTCAGGTTACCCATTCACCGTGTCATGTCTACGCTCTAGGCTTGGGTCGTGAAAAACTTGGTATCAGAGCACTAGGTTGTTAATGGTCCAAAGAATCCAACACACCGCATCGATTAGAGTCCTATTCAATGTTGTGAAGCGCACCAGAATTATAAATGGAAGGTAATGAGGCATTTTAGGAAATGTTGCACTTCTTCATGGTCTATATCATGCTTTAGATGTAAGTGTAAGGCTTTTCCCCTAACGAGTGCTCTTTGCTCTTCTAGATCATGTCGATTCCAAAAGGGAGACTAAGGAGAGCCCGTACACCCGAGGAGCAACCGGCTCTTCCCACTCCTCAAGGTGGAGGAGTGGCCCAAGATGAATCCCGGGATGCCATTACGATGTTGGCTCATGCCATGACCAACCAAATTCACTAAGGGGTCCAAGCCCCTCATGCTCCCACTCCGGTTTCTAGGGTGAGGGATTTCACTAGAATGGGAGTTTCATGGAACCAAGGCGGATGAGGACCCTCAAGAGTTCATTGATGAGGTTTACAAAGTGCTATCTATTATGGGGGTCAATTCGGAGGAAAAGACGAAGTTAGCGGCCTACAAACTCAAAGGGGTGGCTCAAATTTGGCTTACACAATGAAAGTTGGAGAGGAGAGATGATGATGTTATTCAGAAGAGTTTAAAGCCACATTCCTCAACCAATTCTTTCCTATCGAGCTAAGGGATGTTAAAATGATGGAGTTTATGAACCTTAAGTAAGGTTCCATGAGTGTGAGGGAGTATGCCGTCAAGTTAAACCAACTCTTCAAATATGCCCCACAATTGGTTGCCGAGCCGAGATCAAGTATGAACTAATTTATGTCAGCTGTGTCCGACTTGGTCAATGAAAAGTGACGTACTACCATGCTAATAGGTTGTATGGATTTGTCCTGCCTCATGACTTATGTCGAACAACTAGAGGGGGAAAAGCTTAGAAAGAGAAGAAGTGGTGAGTCCAAGAGGGCTCATCTTGAAGGTGGATTCCAACATTCCAAGGGTGACCGGTTTCCTCAAGGACACAAGTTTCAAGGCCAAGGGTCTTCCAATGCTCCTAATAGAAGGTTTGGTAATGACAACCTAAGGGTCTAAGGTGGTAATGGAGTGATGCCTAACCCTATGTGCCAATATGTGCCCTTGTCATCTAACTTTGAATGCAGTTTTAATAAGTCATATACATTGCAGGCCCACATGCTTATAGTATATTCAAACGTACCAACACATACTTTTGCCTACATGATCTAACCATGTTGGGACTGAGGACTACCTACATCTACCGTTTGACGGCTAGATCGAATTTGAGAAAGTGTTGTGGTGAGTCCTATCTTCTAAAGGACAAGCCACCATCTATCTACCTTATGTTATTTTCATTTATGCTATTTAATTTGAGGGTGAGCCCGATACATGTCTTGGCCCCCGTCTTACTCTATTACTAGAGGTATTGTTGGACATCTTGTAGACTCTTGTACGGATAAATGTTATGTGTTAATATTAGGAGATTATGATTATGACTATCTATTGAATATGATTATTATGATATGATGTGTATGTATTATGATATGAAAATGTGAAAGATCCTAAGTCATGTTTTGCCCCTATAGAGTGAGTCATACTTACCCGCCCCTTAGTCTATATGTGCTATGTGTTAAGTGAATTCGTGTTAATCCCTATCCCTATGGCATCACCATAGCGTGAGTCCTACTTTCCCATCCCTTGGAACTATGTGTTTACTATCTTTTATATGCTTCCAAACCGATGATATGAATATGGATACTATGAGGCTTGTTTGGGGACTCTCAGGTTCCTATTCGCCATATCACTCCTAGACCCTAGGTCTGGGTCTTGACACGAGTATTACAAAATCATAGTTTTCACCTTGAATTGTCTTGAGAGGGTAATTCTAAAGAGAGAATTTTTGGAGTTGAGGAATTAAAAGAGAAGGGAGGGGGGGAATAAAGGGCTTGGGTAGTTATAGACCTTAGAAAGTAGTCCAAAATGACATGGCTTTTATATTAAAAGGATAGAAATTGTCTAAAATATTCCAGAAAGATAATTGTCAACCTTGTATTGTTATTGCTTGTTTTTCATATGGCCTTTAAGGGTTTGGATTCAAGGACGAATCATTTTCTAAAGAGAATGATGCAATTAGAATTGCCTCAAGGCCATTCACTCGGATCCAAATTAAAGATCTCCAAGGGTTGCATGAATTGGTCATGAAACTAAAGACCCTTGATCTTGTTTTGGTAACAAAGAAGGGTTTTCATGCCTTAAAGATTGCTTGGAAAGGTGAAGAGATGGAAGATGTTACCACATTTGGTGAGCATACCCCATTCAACGATTAATCGAGTTGCTTATGCGATTGCTTCCCAGCTCGACAAAAGTCCAATGAATCAATCTCTCAAGTTTCAAGCTAGAGCAGCGATGAAAGGAGATACTCAACGACTCGCTGACTGCTTTAGCGATCACGTCTCAAATCATTGACTTGCATATTGTGGACCACTTTGGGGATATTTTTTTAATAAATACCTAAACCTATAAATAGGTAGCGGAGACTCTTTTCTTCCTTAGACTATTTTGAATATTGATGAACAAAACTCCTTGTGTGCATTTGAGAGCTTGGTTAAGATTTTCTTGCATTTTGCTTAGAAACATTGGTTGTAATGTGAATTCAATTCCCTCGAGATCATCAGAAGAGGTCGGTTCTTGTTGTTAGATTAAAGAAATGAGATCTTAAGATTTAATATACTTTTTGGTTTCTTTCTATGTTCCTCTTTTTGCATCTATCTATCCATCTTTTCTTTTTTGTCTTTAATTTATGCATTTGGCTCGTAATTTGTAATTAGAATAACATTACAAGTCAAGCTTCGTACAACCTTTCACTCACAAACTGATGGTCAAGCTGAGAGGACTATTTAGACAATAGAGGACATGTCGAGAGCTTGTGTAATTGACTTCAAGGGTGACTGGAATAATCATTTACCCTTGATTGAGTTTGCCAACGATAGTAGCTATCATTCTACTATCTAAATTGTTCCATTTAAGGCCCTCCATGGTAGGAGGTGTAAGTCTCTTATTGGTTGGTTTAAAGTTGGTGAAGTGATCTTGATAGGGCCCGAGTTAGTCCGTGAGGCGATGAAGAAAGTTCAACTCATTAGAGAAAGGTTGAAAATTGACCAAAGTAGTCAAAAATCCTATACCAATATGAGAAGAAGGGAGCTTGAATTTGAGGTTGGTGATTAGATCTACTTGAAAATCTCACATATGAAGGTGCGATAAGATTTGGTAAGAAAGCAAAGCTTAGTCTTCGTTATGTAGGCCCATATCAAATTTTGAGGTGTTTCGTAAGATAGCTTATGAGTTGGACTTGCCTTCAAAATTTCCATCAGGTACATCCAGTGTTTCACGTAGATGTGTATTGATCAGATCCTACTTTGATTGTGTCATTAGAAAGTGTTTTGGCATAAAGAAAAGTCTCTCCAATGAAAAGGTCCCGATTGAGATTCTAGACCGGCAGGTTCGTCAATTGAGATCAAAATTCATTGGAAGAATCGATTAGTTGAGGGTGCTATTTAGGGGGCCGAAACCAATATGATGTCCTGTTATCCTCATCTCTTTTCCTATGCTTAAACTTTAGCTTGATGTATTAGTTCCACACGTTTACTCTTCGAATTCGTGCATTTTAATCACTCTCATGTTTTCATATGCATGCATGCTCATGGAATCGATTTAAAAGTTTACATTTTAGCTTGGGAGGGTTGATTACTCCTTGGTTTTATGAATATTGATGTGTTTTGCATTCATGTTGGACTATTAGATTTCCTTTTCTATTCTATTCATGCTAGCTTGAGTCTCATTCAAGACTAGATGTACCCTAAGGGGAGATATTATAACATTCCAGAAGTTGGAAAGTTGAGATAGGAAAAAAAAAAGTAAAAATTCCTAGTGTAAGTTTCACGAGGCATTTTTATAAGTCATTATTAGTTGTACGACTCATAGAAAGTGGTCATAGATTTGTCCTAAAGGTTGAAAACATTTTGGAATTTAAGTGTGTGAACATCAGGGTGATCTATAGCTTGTACATCATTCTAACCATAGATTGTCACCCATAGTTGAGATTCGAAGAGTTTCAAAAGTTGTACCTTGGACAAGATAAAAGGGTCTATAGTTAGACGTTCGTTCTACGGATCATAGGTATTTTCAGTATTTAGGTTCTACGAGCAGGTCAAACTGTTGTGTTATATGTCATGATTAGTGTTCATGGTTTGAGGTGCAGAAAGTAGGAAAAACAGAGCCAAGTTTCACGGACAAAGATCCACATTTCGTAAAAGGACCTACATACCATAGAAGGCCTTCGTGGTCACGATTCTACAATTATTTCTTAGGGGCAACTCAATCTTTCTCCATCCTTTTAACTTCCGTACAAAGTCATTTTGGAATGTTTTAAGTGGATTTAGGAGCTCCTATCAAGCTAATCTTCCATTCTCTTAACTCCCACCCTAATTAGAAATTTTTCTCCTTAGAAGCCATCTCTCAAAGGCAAGTTTACAGATTCTAGGTTTCTTCAAGATCAAGTTTCTTTTTCAATTCTAAGGCTAGGATTCACTAAAGGTATGTGCTAATTTCTTCTGTAGATTCTTCTCTATCCATGGAGTCCCAAATTATTTCAAATCACTTATGATTTCTTCCTTAACCCTAGATTTTCATGAATTTGTATTGGGTTCAATTAATCGTGATTTTATTCATCTTTTATGATCTTATCCTGTAAATATAGGGTTTTCCCCTTTATATGTTTGTTAAAAATAAGGGTACTAGCATAAAAGTATAATAGGTGGGTATATAAACCGAAAGTATAATACGCTTATCCGTTATTTAAAAGTACTATCGTGATTATTCATAGGAATCATGAAAGCCACAAACTTTTCATTCAGCAATCCAACCAATTCAAGCCATAACAAACTATACATGCAAATTTGTAGATGCATTAGCAATGTAATTACAAACAAATTGGGTAACAGAAATGGAAACGGGACCTAGTACTGTAGTGTTTTTATTTTAAAAAAACCTGAACCATGGAAAATAAACTAATTATATCTCTATTACATTTTGATATAAAAATAACTCTGCTACTACTCCAAGAGATTACAAACACCCCTCAAAAGTTAACAATAGTGATGTAACAAGCCACGTGACCCTAATTCCATCACGTAAACTTGCTAACTAGAATACCTACTAAATTTTTAACTCAATTTGCCAATTAAGATCTCTGCTTAATTCCATTTACCACCAACTTTACTTCATTTTCTACCACGCTTCCTTACATCACTATTCCCCCTCTCCCCTGCTACTACTACTACTTCCTTTTCTTTTGTGCTCATATAATCTCCAAAAAGTTACACTATCGAAAATCGTCCCTATTTTTCCGTCCCATATTGGTGATTCAATTTCTGCCCCCGTCTTCCCGACCTTCTGCAGCAGTGAGCGTGTAGACTTTGTCAAAAGTTTTCTCTGTTTCATTCTTTTATATTTCTTGACAAGTCAATTTCAAGTAATTAATCATCTTCGTCTATTCATCTTGAACTACAATACCCACTAAAAGAAAGAAAAGAGCATTACAAACCAAAACTGTCTAGTGAATGGAATTACCTGTTACCTCTAGAGCTTCTCATAGATCCATGGCGTTGATCCAGCACCTCGAAATAGGAGAGAATCCCAGTTAGCAAATTGAGTCAAAAGTAAAGAGGGCAGCCTAGTGGGCAAGCTTAGGTGGCGGAATTAAACCACATGGCTTGCCACATTGTTACTGTTAACTCTCGAAAGGTAACTTGTGGTCTCTTGGGATAATGGGGGGGGGGGGGGTATTTTTTTTCTCAAAATATAAAGAAGGATATAAGTGGTCTATTTTGCATAGATCAAGGACAATTTTGACCCTTTTCCATTTCTTAAATATAATACACTGGTTTCTAACTTTTTGAGCTGGTTGTTAGTAGTGCACTTTCAAGTGTCACTACCCATTCCTGAATGATACAGTTGACTTCCTCTGGTTTCTCATCATGTGGGCAATGGCCTGAAATATCAATAGTGCAACATGAGAAAATGTAAAACAGATTTATTACAAGTACTGAGGAAATAGAATAATTAAAGCTTTCCATGAAATACCAGCATTTAGCTCTCTGATTACGATTCCTTCACAGTGTTCTCTCAGCATGGCTAACCTTGAATGCGAGTCACAAAGTGGATCTTTCATTCCCTAACAGAATAAAACACGATAAGCCTTAAAAATTAATGAAATGATGGACAATATAATATTCTCAGAATGTATTACCTGTAATACAAGTACTCTCTTCTCAAATCCTTGCAAAAGGTAATTAAGAGGGACAGAAAGATCAAAGGTGAAAATACTTTCTAAGACCACCAATACACCGGGGTCATAAGACTGAAGACATTTGTAAAGGCAGTGAATCATAATTTGGGATATAATTATCATTTGCAATACGATTAAAGATTCACAGAAGGCTCTGAACAACTGACAATGACAAAAATATATTTGAGCTGTCACTATTTAAAGATCACAGATATGTATCAACAAGGATACTGCTCGCAGCATCTCCTGGATAAGCCAGTTGTCTGCACGATCACTTCTCTGCAGAAAACAAAAGCTAAGGCTAACAAGTGTAACGAAGACAACAAAGATACATGATGTCAAAATCAAGAACACTTACGATTGGATAGCAACTTCTCACTGTGTTCCAAAGATTCAAACGCAAGAATAGTGAAAGCAACCGAGCACCTAGCCAGGCTGCTCCTGAAGTTTCCCTAACCTAAAATACACAACCACCTCAATTTTCCATGAGGTATTCATCTAAATGTTACCAAAGAACATTAGGAAGAAAGTCTATAATGAATGATTCATGAATTGCTTGTATAGTAAGATATCATCTTTAATAACATATGACTATGATAAGTGGATAGGTCCAACTGCTAAATTGCATATTCAAATTGGTAAAAGATGGTTCACATTTCTTACATCAGAATGGCATGCACCAGAATATCCAGGAACAACATTGCCGGCACTGTTCAACAGGATCACAGACTTCACCAAAGCAGGCCAAAGACAAGTGACAATGGCGGCAAAATAGCCTGGTTAATAAAAGGAGCAATTAATAAGACTACTTACCAACAAAAGATGGAAAAAACAGTGAACCCACAATGAGATGCAAAAATTAAAAAACTGGTATATTTCCATTTTTGTCCGCTCAATATTATTTTTTCTCACTTTTCTTGGGATAGTGACTTCGCAGGATATTAAGGTATTGGTACATACCACCAATTGAGTTTCCAACAAGATGGACGGGTTCTCCCACTACTTCAATTATGAAATCTCTCAGCAATTTAGCCCACACAATTTCAGTGTAAACAAGATTTGGTTTTTCTGATTCACCAAACCCCAGGAGTGTCATCGCCCAAACTCTATTTCCACCTACTGCAATATTATCTATATTGTCACGATAATGGCTCCAAAAAGCACCAAAACCATGCACGAGAAGAAGTGCAGGGCCTTCATCTCCACAAAGTGTATACTGAAGAGAAACAATTAATGTCAGTAGACAGGTACACATCATAAAATAAATAGAAAATCAACTCAGTATCTATAATCTTCAAAAATCTCACTCACATGAATCAGATAGCCATTCCATCTCCATATCCTAACACGGGAACCTCTCCAACTAGCTTCCTTACTTTTTAAAGCCAACAGTGTGTACCACTATGAAAGGAATGAGGCTCATATAAGAAAATATTGTCCAGAACTTTCATTAGTAGATAGTGAATGAAATTGATCCAAGAACATGCATATTATGATCCTTAATGATTTCTGAGAGCCAAAGTACCTCAATTGAACACACAGTATCAACTGCTGCAGCAACCGTCTTTGTCGAAAATCCAAAAGGCGATATAATTCTAGCAGTTCGTTCTTTCTCATACTCAATAGCTTCATAATACACTCTTCTTCTGGAAATTATTCCAAGAAGAAGAGCAGACCCGAAAAGGGCACCAAATGAGGCTCCTTCCCGTGTTTCGGCTGCATGAAGTTTTTCATGTACCCTGGAAAATGAAGCCAATTGGCAGTAGTTAATCAGGTGAACATTCTTTCCTTAAAAGTGATTTCGGCACAAAGTATAACATAAATCTTAATTAACATAAGGTAAATGCTGCATATCAAATAGATGCAATACAGAGGTTGCAGATATGAGATGAGCACTGCAGTAAAACTTCAAGACCTTAAAACATCTAATAGAGGGGTCAGTGATCATATTCTCTGCTTTGTTTTCATCAATATGTTCAGCTGACAGTCCTCTTCCTTTTCCTTTTCCACTTATACTAATTCAACAAAGAAGGATCCAATGTCCAATGTCTTCACAAAGGCCCAGTTAAGTAACACAGTAACCTTAGCATAAGAATTCTTTATTAAATGCTAGAGGAACAATATATATTGCACTTACAACAGCTTCAAAGTTTATATCCTGAAGACATTCACAGTGAGAAAAGAAGCGTACAGACCTAAGGACAGTGAATACGAACTATAAATCTACTGAAATTATCTTTCTCAAAAGCATTAATACCTGCATCTATGTCTATTTGAACTATATTATCTAAGAAAAGATTGATTCCCAGAAATAATGATCATTCACAAATCACACTAGCAGAAAATACTATGAGCTGATATTTCCAGATATCAGATCTTAATATGGGAAGTGATATCCATCAACAGGAATAGGACACTTGTATACTCTTTCAGTCTGCTATACTTTGCAAATGATCCTCATTCTCCTAATCCTGAAGTGAGTGATTTTATGCTTTTTAATGCAATCCTATATATGTTTGGGATAATATTTTTTGTTTATAACCTAAAAATCCTCGAGGGCCAGTTGGCGCACAGATTCACAACTACGAAATATTGGGTCTGCCCCTCTATCCTTCTTCACTTAAAGACCATGCTTTTAGTCCAACCCAGGGACCAAGCTCGTGATGTGCACCTAATTCACAGTTCATCTTATCACTGAACCAAAGCACTTGGAGCTTGTTTAAAATTATATCTGCTTAAATGAACACAAAAAGTAGTTCAAACTTTTTTTCTATGTTTACTAGGGAGTAAATAATATAACTATGCTTTCGGACAGCAAGAAACATTTCTAAATTTATGAATATATCTAGACTACAAACAGCTTAGAAGCTTTGATCAAGCAACCAAAAGATTTTATAGGACATCCGGGATTTAAGTGACAATCATGACAAAGAAAAATAAGATGTGACTCATACTCCTACCATTCACCTCCGGAAGTTCCCTCCAGATATCTCAAATATGCAGACAAAGCATTCAACACTAGAATTGTACCACCTCCCACTATATTTCCACATTGTGCTACAAAAACTGATTTTATGCCTCTCTTCCTCTGAATTTTCTTGAGAGTTGAATCATTTAGACTGTTTTCATTATACTCTTCATCTCTCAGACCTTGAACAACAATGCTCAGAGTTGAAGTCTGGGCTTTTTGCAATTCACTTGTAGATGAAGCCTTCTCAATTGAAGCCCATCTTTTTTGGGACGTGCCAGCATTGTCATCCATAAATTTCTTCAAATCTTCTAATGTGGGCAAAGTACCTAGGGAATATGCTATTTGTTATATTGCCGGTTGTCAGCAAAGAAAAAAGATGATAGACATCAAAAGAGTACTGCACGGCGAGGATAAGGGAAAAAAAGTTGTCAGATCATACCCCAGGACAAGCTCAAATCTGCATTTGGTAACACTTGAGAAGAAAGAGGTGATGTAGTGGGTAATTTCAGCCTCTTGAATTCATCATATGATTTCGGCAGAACCTTTAAGCTCTGGATAGATACAAGTTACAAAAATCAGGAACTAAGAACTTTTGCCTCCCTTAAAGAGTATCTAGAGGCTGAAACAAGAAAAAGTAATACCTTCATATCATAAAATGGAGTATTCCACATTACAAGTTTTGGGGTCCCCTCTGCAGAAGGCATCGTATCCAAGATCTCTTTTACACCTTCTACCATTCTCCATAAGCCAAACTCTACCTCCTCCTCTACAAATATGTTGGTAGCCTTGACCTGTTCCAATCCTCAGTGATGAATGTAAAAATGTAAGTGAATGACAGCCTGAAGTTTCTTCATTCCTGACCAGATAAATATCAGAATAAGTAAATATAATATGTCAAAACCTCTTTGACGAGCCCTTCTATGACACTCTCTGCAGTCCCAAACCTGATCATCAAATTAGATCCTTGCTCCTTCAATGAACTCTTCAAATCCTCCAGTGCAAAAAGAAGTATTACGAGCATGTCATCAGAAAATCCTGTGAAAATGACAACAGTAGACACAAAAACAAAGTTAAAATACACTCATCTATAGTCACAGCTAGGCTTCATGCAACAAATTGAAATGTTTACATCATTGCTAACAATATAACAACATACCCTATGAAATACCACAAGTTGGGTCTAGAGAGAGAAGAGTGTACCCAGACCTTACCACTATCTCATGGAGGTAAAGAGGTGGTTTCTGAAGGACCCTCAACTCCGAGTACTAACATATCAAAACAAGCATGAAAAAGAGAAAACAACAGCGAAGAACAGAAAACTAATAAAGTAACAACCACAGAATAGTGCGATAATCTAAACATAAATAAACATCAGATGATGAAGCAATCAAAAGCAAGACCCTATAGGAATAACGATGAATCCCTCGAAAAG
This sequence comes from Solanum sejunctum, assembly GCA_025642045.1. Taxonomy (NCBI): domain Eukaryota; kingdom Viridiplantae; phylum Streptophyta; class Magnoliopsida; order Solanales; family Solanaceae; genus Solanum; species Solanum sejunctum. Next base: position 6,393 of record JAOTQJ010139756.1, on the reverse strand, counting down.
TAAGACACCACTCCGTACCTACTAATCCTTTAACCTAATACATGACCTCCAAAGCCTCCTATCTGAGGTCTAAAGCTGTCAATATGGGCTAGGTTCGTTGGGCTAGCCTGGCCTAACCTGTGATTTACTAGAGTTGGGCTACAATTTTTAGAGTCCATTTAAAAAAAGGGCTTTTTAGCCCAAGCTGAATAAGTCTGCTGATTTGTGGGGCTTTTGCAATATAGGTTGGGCCAGCCCGTGGGCCGAATTAAAAATAATTAAAAATAAAAATTAATAGAGTATTAAAAATAATAAGAGTCCTAACTCAAAGTTCATTTAAAATTTTTAAATAATAAAACTTAATACAAATTATATTTTTATAATATGTACTCCCTCTGTCCATCTTTACTTGTCCCTTATTTACTTGGCACAGGGATTAAACAACGATAAATAATAGGGGTAATTTTACTAAATCACCTTTTGAATATAATAAATATAATGTCTTGAAAAATGTAACAAGAGAATAACTATAGTTAATGATAAGGGTAAAGTAGAAACTTAGTGTGAAATTATCTTTTGATTTCATAAAATGGACAAATATTATTGGACATCTCAAAATAGTATAGTGGACAAGTAAAGATGAACGGAGGGAGTAATACTAACACCAATACTATGTAATATTGTCCTGTTGTTATTTATTTTAATATTTTAAATTATAATTTAATTTAAAATTTTATTAAAAAAATATATGAATAAAAATGTGGACTGGCCCCGTAAGGCCCACGACCTGACGTACTAATGGGCAGGGATAATGTTTTCTAGCCCATTAAAAAAAAGGCCAGCACTGCCTGGCCTGTCAAATTCCAAAGCCTGTAAGGGCTAGCTTGGATGGGGTGGACCAGTCTATATTGACATCTCTACTGAGGTCATGTCCTAGACAATCTGGAGGTGTGCAACGTCGTGTCTAATCACATGGCCCTAATACTTTTTAGTTTACCGCTACCTCTCCTCGTACTCATATATATCGACCTCTTGTACGTTTATACTAGGGCATTTTCACATCTCCTGTTCACATGTCAAAATCATCTCAGTCTTGCCTCTTCATCTTGTTCACCACAAAGGTCGCACCCACATTGTCCTACACATCCTCATACAGAATCTTATACCTCCTAGCATGCCCACACATCCGGTCTCCTTACAAAATAGATGGATTCTATCGTCGATTGTGCCGTCATGAATCCAATATGAGTGTTGAACATGGACACCCCTCTACCACCCTCTCCCAAACTTTCATAGCGCTGCTTAGTAACTTGATACCCCTATAACTGTTATAATATTGGTTATCACCCTTGTTCTTGTACAGCGACACAATTATACTCTTACGTTTATTCTTCGAGCATTTTTGTCATCTTAAAAATGACATTAAACAACTCATTTAACCACTCCAAACCTATCATGTTTGTGCTCTTCCAAAATTGCATCGAAATGTCATATGGTCTGTTCTTTCTTCCCCTACATATCCTATTTATAGCACACTTAACCTCCTAAACCTTAATATACCTACAGTACCAAAATTTCTAATATCTCTTAGAGTTCTCCAGAACACCCAACATAATGTCTTTGTCCTCTACTTTGTTTAAGGTTTTGTAGAAATACGCTTGTCATCTTCGCCTAATAAAGGTCCCTTCCACCAACACCTTATCTTCCTCTTCCTTGATGTACTTCACTTGAACAAAGGCTCAAGCCTTCCTCTCTATAGCCTTCAAGCTTACACAATTTCTTATCTCCACCTTTGCGAGCCTCTACAGTTTCTTATCTCCACCTTTTTTCCAATTCAACATACAGGCTTCAAAAGTTGTCGTCTTTGCCGTTGTAACCGCTAACTTGGCCTCCATTTTCATTGCCTTATGTATTTTCTTATTCATCCGCTTCTCCTCTTTGTCCTTGCATCTACCAACTTTGAATAAGCCACCTTTTATGCTTCCACTTTGCCTTGATTTCCACCATCAATACCTGCGATTACCATCAAAGTTACCTCTCGACTCCCCTAGCACCTCTCTTACTAGTTCGCTAATACAATTAGTTGTCTTTCCCACATGTTATCTGCATCCACGCAATTTCCCCCAAGCTCTCATCCCCATCAACTTCTTCCCTAACTCTCGAGAGAGGGCATGGGTCAATTCAACCTATTTAATCCTCAATCTGTCATACAAAGTCATCTTTCTCCTCTCTTGCTTAACCTCTAGGTCAATCCCCAAAAGCTTATAATAAGATTCTCATTTGGAATAACCTTGTAATCCTTACAAATGCGTTTATTACTAAAAAAAAATATTTTATTTTAATTTTAGCTACAGCACTACGAATAGTAACTATGTGATTCTCCTTCTTCAGAAAACATGAGTCAGCTATCACCAACACAAATACTTCAACAAAATCCAAGAGCGAGGCTCCACCTACGTTTCTATCTCCAAGACCATAGCGTCCATGCATATAACAAAAACCACTAGAAATTGCACCAATGTGGCCATGAATCTCTGCCAATGATTAGACATATTCATTTGAAATAACATTACTTCAAATCACATATCCATTTGAAAACTTAAAATGATTAGACACTCCACATAAATTTGGATTACATTTTGATGAATTAATTTTGGATTACATTTTTATGCTTAAACAAGAATAAAATGCATCAGCATGAGTAGCTCACCTGAATTTTAACAAGTTTCTAAAGCGTAAGTATAAAATTGACCATTTGAAGGTCTTGCTCTGAGGCAGGCACAACAGAGAGAACTTTTCTTAACCTACTGGTAGTTCAAAATATGGGTCACTGTTCTGCTTTAGCCATCTTCAATTAAATAAGTCAGAAATTTCCAATTTACTCAAAGTAATTAACAAATTATTTTCAGTACAACAATCATAAATTAATCAAGAGAAACTGGGTGGATATCTAGCTGCAAAATAATCACAAAATGAAAAAAAAATCATCAAATATAACACAGAAATAAAATAAATATTTTACACTCACGGAAGAAAATTCACTTTTCTCCAGAAGACCTATTATAATTATTCGAAATACAAGAGACACAGCATTTGCTTTTCGTTTTCAAGTTCATCCTTTTTTTGCCCTTAAACAAGACAGGTAACGAAAGCTCATAACTAGAGGAAGATGGTTGAGAAATTTACGAGAAAGAATGCGGGGATCGAAGATGTATAAAGGTACAAGTGTCCGATGCATAGAAGCTAGAACAATTCCAGGGTGATCATCGACACGAAGATCGTGCTTGTACCATAGTATAGCTGCTGCATCTTTGTTCACAGCATCAGGCGCTTTCATTTTCACACAAGTACAACAGGAAGCAGGAGTTTTGGGGTAAGGAGAGAACGATGATAGTGAAAGAAAACGAGAGGAAGAAAGAAGAGCCATGCCCAGGGACTAAAAATCCATTAATAAAGATAGGTTTTATATGCAAGAAAAAATGCATTAAGGTGAGGTGATTTGTGGCGTAGAAAGAAAGCTGAGATTTTGAGAAAAGAGAGAGACTTGAGAAAAATTGAACTATAGGTGTTTTTTTAAGTATTGTTTTCGTTTGAGTATTTCTGACAAATAGTCATTAATAAGTATTTTAATTATGTTTTTTAGCTATAGTTTATTTAATTATGTTTTATAGTTATAATTTTATTTGTTATGTATATTTTTATTTATACAATTATTGAATATACAAATTCATTTACATAACTTATCGTCAATATTAAAATAGGAAAAGTAATTTGTTGTTACTATACAAATTCATTTGCATAGTTCATTGCCAATTGTAAAGACCCAGCCTTCGTAACGCCTTGACAAGGCAAGAAAGTTGTTTTCGTGGGTCTTTTACCAAGGCGCACCACCAAGGACACCTTCATGGGCTGTGAAGTGTGTCATGGAGGTGGCCCTTGGCCATTTTTCTACGATGCCTTGTGGTGTGGCTCACCACGGAACACACCACGAGTCGTAGTGTGTCTCATGGAGGGCACCCCACTTTGCCCCTTTGTTTTCCAGCCAAGAATGCAAACCATGGACCACCACAGCTTGTGGTGGTGGTTCCATGGAGTGCACTGCCTACATGCTCTAACTTCATTTTTGCAAGGATATGAGGATCTTTTCCTTATTTCCTAACACCCCTATGAATGTATATGGACTATAATACCCCACCCCCGCCAAAAAAAAAATTAGTTTCCATGCTATCCTATTCATTTCATGCAAGCCTAACACTTATTCTCTCAAATCAACCTCTCAAAAAACACTCTCTCATTCCTACATTAAATTGCAAGCTAATGATTCATCTAGAGTTAAAGCTCAAGTTGACTTCTCTTTAAGTTCTTCATCCCAAAGCTTAGGTATAAGGGATTCATCCATGATTTCCTTTCAATCATGGAGCTCAAACCTTCCTCATTTAAGTTTTTCAACTTTTGTACATGAACTAAGTATGATATTCATGATTTGGTTTTAAATTGTTGGAATTATGATATAGATTGTACTCAAATGATGATTTAAACATGAAATAAATATCATTCTTGTAACGACCCCCAGTTTAGGAGCCTAAAAGTGCAGCATAGTTGAATAGAAAAATGATTTGGAGGCTTTTACTCTGTATGTTGTTAAATATTTGTGTCTTTTCTATTTGATGAGAACCGACCATTACTGTTTTCGTCCATTGATGTATTAGGTTGTATGCTTTATGGACAAAGATATGTTGGTCTTACATGCTTTTTAATGTTGCTTCATTGTCCCAAAATGCCTATAAACCCTTCCCTATTTTTATTCTGCAAAGTTAATTTAATGCCTATGAATGCTTAAGATATTATAGATGGCTTGGGTGAGGTGCTTTCTGGTATCTCATTCGCCGTGTGACCACTAGGCCTAGGTCAGGTTGATACAATTCTACCAAATCATGAGGTTTTCATAAGTTGGAACTTATATTACTTGACAAGCTATGGATTTATGCATGGGAAACATCAATTATGATTCAAATGTTCTTCTATGCATGGATTATGTATTATGATATCTAATTATCATGTTTTGAACTTGAATTTCATGCACCCATGTTGTGCCTTCACTTCTCATTACATGATCATGCATGGATTAGGTTTCTACATCAGATTTTGTCTATATCTTGGATTGAAATTATGAATGTGAGTATAATTTGAGTTTGATTAGGTGAACATGAACATGAATAGAGCATGAATCCATGAACATGAGTATAACATGAATTTGAGAACTAATATGACATGATTTCATGGTGATATGAACATGACTTCTATATAAACATGAATTACATGAATGTGAATGTGATATGACTTCTAGTATGAGGGTGTAAACACTATCATGTATGACTTATGATTTAATGATGAGGATTAGTGCACCCTTCCCTTTACACTAGAATATATAAATTATGGTGTGTTAATGAGGATAGGTACAACCTTCTTTTTACACTATTATGAGATGAACCATATGTATATTGATGAGGATGGGCACAACCTTCCCTTTACACTATATCTATGTATTGATGAGGATAGGTACAACCTTCCCTTTACACTATCATGTATGAATTATGTGTGTGTTAATGAGGATGGGCACAACCTTCCTTTTACATTATTTGAATGTATAGATGATGATAGGTACAACCTTTACTATACACAGTCATGTTGTGAGCAATGTATGTATTGGTGGGATGGGCAAACCCCCCCTTTACACAACCAAGCAAGGAATGACTCTATGTATGCAAGTATGTATAGACTATGAGTAAGCATATGAATATATGGTAATATGCAAGGATTCATGGTGATATAAACAAGTTTACTTTCATGTATTTGTGTATATGCATGCACTATGGCTTTCATGTGACATTGTCATGTAGGTTTTCACTATATTACTTTATATTGCATGTCCGCATACTTAGTACATTCAGACATACTAGTTCATACTCTATGCTTACATTATATAACAATGTAGGTTCTGGTGATCTTTACATCTATCTCCATGGATAGTCTTAGAACCCATAAGTCCTTAATTGATTCAATTTGGTAAAGTTTGGGACCAAACGTAGATTTCTTCTAAAGTTTAGTCTTTAAGATTTAAAATTGTTAGTGGGGTCATGTATGGTGGCACTTTTTAATTGGTTTAAGTGGAGACTTGATTGCCTATATATATGTATATATCTTGTGTGCAAGAAGAGAGTTCCCACACTTAGAAAAAAAGAGAGAAACTAAGAAAAGCGTTAGCAACCCTCTCGGGTTACTACAGTAAAAAAAATTTATTTTTTTTATCTTTTGATTATTTGACGCTTCAAGCTTTGTATATTGGGTCTCCTAAGTGGCGTGGTAGCGTTAGTTGGTCAAGGAAGCGCTTGGTTTGATGGATATGAAGACTTG